>OZ012735.1:232427803-232617803 GCA_963859935.3 Lathyrus sativus | reverse complement strand
TAAAAATTAAAACATGTTAGAAAGGGTTAAAACTTTTTTCTAAAACCTTCTTTAAAATTTTAAAACTAACATTCTTTTAAAGTAAGACTAACGAACCTTTTTTTTTTATGTAAACTTCTTCTTTTAAAAAAAAAACTTATGATTAGAGTTTTTTTTAATTTAAGACTTTCTCTTTTAAAAATTAAAATTAAAATTAAAACTTTCTAAAGATAAAAAGTTAAAACTAAAGTTTTGTTTATTTAAAAATTAAAACCTTTTAAAATTAAGACTAAAATTTTAATAAAAAAAATATAAAAATTAACAAAACAATAATAAAAATTCCAAATTGCATTTTCGTGTTTCTTTTAATATAAAATATGTTTGCCATATTTTCGTCTAACTTTTCACTAACGTTCTCTGTTTCTCTCCTCAGATTATACATAGATTATGATTCATATTTATTTTAATTTATTTTGTTCCATGGATGTAATTTACGCGAGGCCATGGTCGCGATTTATTTTGTTTTTGTTTTTTTTGGGATTTGTAATTTACGCGAGTGATCGTCGCGACGCTTTCTTTACTTTCCGCACTTTAATTTTGCCGTATAATATTTTGTCATGTTTGCATGTTTTACCGTTAGAATTCCCTCTGAAGGAATTAGGTCTAGTTGTTTGAACGCCGAGTCAATAACCCTAGTTTTAGCCGTCTCAAACCCTAATTAACCTAGGCGTCCCGCCGTGGACAAAAATACTCTTTACCCTAGTTTTAGGTCAAAGAGTCGTCGTACTTTGTTTTAGGGTTTCCCGCCGTGGAATCCCTAATTTCAACCCTAAATTTTTAATTAACAAATTCAACGTAGGAATAGGAGTTTCAAAGACTCCACATAAGCGTGTCCTTAAGATACGTTTATTCCCCATTGAAACCTTGACCACAGTCAAGACGTTTCTAACCTCCCTTTCGAGGGGAACTACGATTACTCTGATTCCATTCCCTATCCAGGATACGTAGGCACAAGACGCGACGTCTTGCCGAGTAAACTTAGGACTAACCCTTAGGTCTTTAGGTCACTCTATCCCTTAGCAATATATTTCAAACAGATAATAAAATAAAAAAGCATACAATAAACAAAAGGTTCCTGTAGAGTACTACAGAAGTTTAGGGTGCTAGTACCTTCCCTAAGCTTAACCAACCCCTTACCTAGATCTCTCCCCGCATTGTCTTTACGATGCAAAATTAGGTTTTCCTCTTTTGACCTTTTCCTTCGGATAAATCAAAGAGCGGTTGTGAACTAAAGATGCGATTCAAATTAATTAATAATTTGATATCATATTCTAACCGCAACAGAAAATGGCGACTTCACTGGGGATCCTCCTAATTTTTAAGGGTTACCCCTATTTTGTTTATTGTATGATATTTTATTAATTATTTTTATATCATTGTACCTTGTGGGGATACCTGTTATTGTGAGATAAGTCCTAACCCGGACTTGAGTGACCTCATTATAGGAAGGTGAGATATTCGACGAGGCTTGCCGGGAGTGAGTCCCGACCAAGTTGACTCGAGAATCACCGCTCAGTTGAGACCCTTTCGAAAATGGTTCGGTTGATCGAGTGCAGTCGTGAAAACTTTTACTATTTTCAATTGGAGTCTGTGATACTGGGGACCGTAGTACCTTAACACCACCTTGGCCTTATATAGGACGTAGTGCGGGAACTATGTGGGAGTAGTCCTACAATAGTTGCTACGCGATACTACACTCAAATGAGGTTCTCTTGAGGATATTATCGACCTCCAAGTTAGTTGGAAAGTTGATAATATCCGAAAGATGGATTGATGACTTTGGGCACCGCTTTAGAACCTTGTTCTGCAGGTACAATTAACCTATAGTACTTACCTTTTGGGAAGGGTAGACCTTAACTCCATTCATTGTTCCTCTAACCTAGGACCTTTGTGTGTGTATTTGTGCTTTGCATCCATAAAGCATCATATCATTTCCAGTTTCAAGGAATTCAACAGTCTTTTGCAAACTCAAAAAGGTCCTACATTTTAGAGTCAAAAAAAAAATTTCTTTCCAACTGTCCTAAAAGGGAATATTTGCAATCGACCGTTGAAATTCTTGGAACCATTACATGGCATTAGCATCACATTTTTGCATTGCATTTTTCCCCCGGTTTCTCATTCTCGGTTCTCTCGTCTTCCAGTGTACCTTTGAGTCGTCAAGCTGATTCCTCGACACAGATATCAGACTAGAGCTAACTATAGACGCCAAATGTCAGAACAAGAGGAACATAATGCGGAGGTCCGAATGGAGATTGATGAGTTGAAAGCAGGCATGACCAGGCTTACCGAGATGCTTCAAGTGTTGATTGCTAGAGGAGAGCCACCTCAGAGGACTGTCATTCAGGAAGTTTCAAGTGTTGATCCACCTCTTGTTTCAGTGCCGCCCTCTAGTTGGCCTGAGTTTGGTTTACCTCCTAACTACTCTCCACCTATTGCATCTGCTGCTATGATTGGTCAGGCTGTCAGACCGGTTTTTCAAGCTCCTATCCTTACCGAGGCCCAACCTGTGGTCCACACGGTTAATCAAACTATCCAAGCTCCCGTTGAGAATCCTCCCTATGAGTACAATGTTGCCGATGTTCAAGAAGATTTTGTTGAGCCTGAGATCACCCGGGAACAGTTTCAGATCATAAACAAGAGACTCCAAGCTGTCGAGGGTACTGATTTCTTCAATGTTGATGCCGATAATATGTGCCTAGTTTCTGGTCTTGTTTTGCCTGCCAAGTTCAAGACTCCTGAGTTCGTGAAGTATCAAGGTCATTCATGTCCAAGAGCCCATCTAGTCATGTACTTCCGAAAGATGGCAGCTTACACCAACAATCAGAAGTTGCTCATTCATTGCTTTCAGGATAGTTTGAGTGGTGCTTCTCTTAAATGGTATATGAACTTACAGCATAGCAGTGTCCACTGCTTCCAAGATCTCGTCAACGCTTTTATGAAGCAATACAAATACAATTTGGATATGGCTCCCGATCGTCGTCAGCTTCAAAGTATGTCTCAGAAGGAAAAAGAGTCGTTCAAGGAGTATGCTCAGCGTTGGAGGGAGTTAGCTTCTCAAGTCGACCCCCCTATAGCAGAGAAGGAACTGACAGGAATATTCATGGATACTTTGTATCCTTTCTATTGGGAAAAGATGATTGGGAGCGTCTCTTCAAGCTTTACAGATCTGGTGACTATTGGCCAAAGGTTAGAAGAAGGTTTGAAAAATGGGAAGGTATCCAAAGCTGCCGAATCTTCTAATGGTGCAAAGAAATCCTATGGGAATTTCCATAAGAGGAAGGACGAGCAGACCAATGCTGTCATGACTGAATCAAGAAAGCCTCGCCAGGGATCTCAACCTGTTGTTGCTCCGCAGCCAGCTCAGAATCCTCAACGTCCAGTTATTAGACAAGACCAGTATCAAAATAGGAATCAATTTGATCCTATTCCCATGACTTACACAAAACTTTATCCTTACCTGGTTCAACAAGGGCTGATCACTACAAGGGCTTTACCACCTCCTCCTAATCCTCCTCCAGCTGGATTTAGGGCTGATTTCCAGTGCGCTTTTCATGAGGGTGCCTTAGGCCATGACTTGGAGCATTGTTTTGCACTGAAAGCCAGAGTGCGTGAGCTGATGAGAGCAGGGATACTTGATTTTCCAGACAATCCTCCAAACATCCAGAAGAATCCTTTGCCAGGGCATCAGAAGTGAAGCTTCAGGCTGACCTCAGTAGGCTATTTATTTGTTTTAGACATGACAGTTTATCTTTGTATTGTTTTAATCACAGACCTTTGTTTCTCATTGTTTGTATTTTCCTTATTTTATTAGCTGTTTTCTTTCGAACTATGTTTGTACTTTTATATCGATGAACTGAGCATTGCAACTTTTGATTTAATTAATTTTATCTATTATTTTTATCTCTATGCTTTATCTTTCAAATATTTACCTTTGTCCGAATTTTTGGTATGCAAAGATTGGAGGGAGGATGACGAAAACGTTATACCCATAACTGCTGTCAGTATGCTTTCAATCAATCCTTGTTGACGATGTGAGGCATTGTTTCAACTCCCAAACACTGGAGAAATAAGGAAGTTATCCCCTTGTCACCCCCTTCGAGCCTAGAAGTTGGAGTTTCTTTCTTTACAAAAAAACCCGCAATCTTAGCCTGGGGATGGGTAGTTCTCAGTTAACTCGGTTGTGCTTTCATGCAATACACCTTTCATATAAAGGTTGAATTCACAAGTTTTCCTTCGTACACAGCAAGTAAGTGTCGAAGATGTTTCCCAATTCAAAAGCCGATGATGGTTCATCGTGATCATTAAGCTAGGCAGTCACTTTCTTTCAAAAAAAAAAAGTCTGCTAAGTCAAAACCTATAAAGGAGACTTAGGCAAAACTGGGGCATCCCGATGACTGTAATCTTCACAAGAAACAGCTCAGGCAAAATTTAGGGATAATGCAGAGAGGAGTTTTAAATCCTTACCCTAAAAATCCTAAATGTCAAAACAACCAAATGTTATAGGAAAGTAGTGACGACCATCTCAAGAGTCCCTTGACTTTCGAACCATCATTACTACCATCAGTGCAATTCCTAACCTATAGGAACCTGAATGCATAATATGAGTTAACTGAGCGTAGGATTGAAGATTATCACGTAGATTGGGTGGGAACAAACAAATTTTGAGCCTTTATCCTTTGTTTCATAAACCGTGAACCAGGCCACATTACAACCCTCAAAAGACCTAATTGAAGCAAGGTTATTTTGAAAGTATACTACAGCAAGGTTGCGTAACCTGAATCCTAAAGATCTTTGTGGATCATTTATTTTGGCAGTACACCTTTGTTTTAAACTTTGAGCGTCTTGAACCGTTGTGTTCTGACTAACGACTCATGTATTTTCCATCTTTCAAAAATAATTTTGATTTCAAAAGTCGCATGAACTTTGCATTACCATGTTTGTATGAATATTTTTGTTTGCAAACTGGCTTTCCTCTAAGGAATTTTCAAACAATGAGAAACTTGGTCAAGTGATCTTATCAGGGGCAAGTTCCTTTTACATCCTGTCAAAGAATCAGTTCAAGATTTGTTCAAGGCAATATCTTCTCAGATTTGGTTTATCCAGAGAATTGTTCAAGACTCAGACTGGGGCAAGCCCTCCGAGGATACAACAAAACAGTCGATTCCACGAATCAGACAGCTGAAGCAATTATCAATTCATTTGACCTGGGGCAGTTTACTTGCATAATCCCCAAGCAGTTATTCATCATTCCTACAGTGACTATCAACTTGATACAGTTTAACAGAATGACAGTGATCTCCGTGTTGAGGAATCAGTCCTCCAGTTTTGTCATCTCACAGAAAGAGTCGAGTCTTGTCGTCGACGTCTGCATTTGCATTTGATCATATGTCATAGCATAATTCCTATACATGTGCACATCTTGGGTGCTTTATTCCCCATTTACATTTCTATCTTGGGTGCTTTACTCCCCATTTACATGTCTATCTTGGGTGCTTTACTCCCCATTTACCTTCTATCCTTGGGTGTTTTATCCCCCATGTACCTTTATCCCGGGTGTTTTATTCCCCGTTTACCAGATATTCCTGGGTTTACCTAACTTCATGGGTGTTTTATCCCCATTTGCTTTTTCTCCCGAGGTCGTGTTTTACCCGCGTCTTACCTTGTGGACGAATTTATTTACTTGGCATCATGGGTGCTTTATCCCCATTTGCATTTTTCTCCCCGAGGTCGTGTTTTACCCGCGTATTACTTCGTGAACGAAGTCCAATTTACCTGGCATCATGGGTGCTTTATCCCCATTTGCATTTTCTCCCTGAGGTCGTGTTTTACCCGCGTATTACCTCGTGGACGAAGTCCAACTTACCTGGCATCATGGGTGTTTTATCCCCATTTGCTTCTTCTCCCGAGGTCGTGTTTTACCCGCGTATTACCTCGTGGACGAAGTCCAATTTATCTGGCATCATGGGTGTTTTATCCCCATTTGCTTCTTCTCCCGAGGTCGTGTTTTACCCGCGTATTACCTCGTGGACGAAGTCCAATTTACCTGGCAGCATGGGTGTTTTATCCCCATTTGCTTTTTCTCCTCGAGATCGTGTTTTATCCGCGTCTTACCTTGTGGACGAATTTAGTTACTTGGCATCATGGTTGTTTTATCCCCATTTGCGTTTTTCTCCCCGAGGTCGTGTTTTATCCGCGTCTTACCTTGTGGACAAAGTCCAGTTTACTTGGCACCCATCGACTATTTCGTGTCATGTCTATCTGACGTTCTTCCAGATACGACGTGTCTCCTTTTCGACGTTCTTCCGAAATGTTCTGATGTTTGTCTCTCCCTATATGTTTTCTGGTGAGTCCTGAAGATCCCGCTCGATCTCTTCAAGGAATGTCCCGAAAACTCTAGCGTCTGTCGTTTACCTGGTCCTGCCTCCGTGTGGATCATATGTTACCTTGTCACCACCGCGTGTCTTCTTCCCCAGTGCATTTCCTCGTTGCGCCGTCCCCTATGACGTCGTGTCGTCTGCATCCTTGCATTCATCATTCCATCATACGCATCATATTAGATTCATGGCATTGTCAGCATTATAGTTCGTGTTATTTTGTCCATATCATTGCATATCACTACATCTAGGGGCCAAATTTCCGGTTATCTGTATTTAAATCCCTTTCACCGCGATTTCTCGAGTCTCCGCTGCTCAAATCATCCGGTGAAGCTATTTAAATAGGGGCATCTGTTGCACCCCAAATTTGTCCTACCTTTACATAGTTTCTAGTGCCACTTTATTTTGAATGAATAAAATGGCACAATTGGCAAGAGACAGTGTGTAAGTAGTTGTGAGTGTGAGAGGTCGAGAGTTCGAATCCCACCTTCTTCACTTTTTGTTTTTCTTTTTTTTTATTCTAAGTTTTCTATTTTTCATAAAAAAAAATAACAAAAATAGTTTTTTTAATTATTTAATTATTATTTTCGTATTTTATTTAAATTATTTTTTTAAAAATATTATTTTTCACTTTTTTCCATATTATTCATAAAAAAACATCAAAAAATCAAAAAATTAAAAATATTAGAAAATATTTTATTATATTTAGTAAATAAATAGAGTTTTAAGTTGTTTTAAGTTTGTTTTAATTTAGTTTTGACTAATTCTTTAAGTTGGGCTTTAAAGTGGGAATTAGGTTAGAGCTAACCCTAATTTGTTACCTATATAAACATAAGTGATGGGAGGAAACTTCATTCACATCAGAAAATCAAGAACAGGTCATCAGAAAAGGAGACAAAAAGAAAAATGGCGGTCGTCAAGATCCGGAGGTTCAGAAGAGTTTCGAAGCTCATCATCATCACCTCCATTTGAGAAAGAGGAAAAGAGATCCAAAGAAGTTCGTCGAGAACCATTGCCGCCGGCGAAGAACAAGCGAAAGCATCACCAACCGGCAACTGAAATGTAAGCTTTTATGTTATCCCAATTAAAACCTCTTCCAAATAATTAAACTCTCATTTCATTTTTTAAACCTTTTCTTTTTTTCTAACTAAAAACCCTTTTTGTGAATTATAACTAAAACCAGTTTTTGATTATAATTACAGTAAGTAAAAAACTTAAAACTTTTTCTTAATTAAAACACTAACCACTAATAATTTTTTTTAATAAATAAACAGTGTTTAAAACACTTTTATAGTTAAGTGGAAACATTTTTACTAACTTAAAATTAACCCAGTCCTAAAATTAAAACTTTTTTTTAAGTATTAAAATTAACATTTTTTTAAGTTTTAAAGATTAAAAATTAAAACATGTTAGAAAGGGTTAAAACTTTTTTCTAAAACCTTCTTTAAAATTTTAAAACTAACATTCTTTTAAAGTAAGACTAACGAACCTTTTTTTTTATGTAAACTTCTTCTTTTAAAAAAAAACTTATGATTAGAGTTTTTTTTAATTTAAGACTTTCTCTTTTAAAAATTAAAATTAAAATTAAAACTTTCTAAAGATAAAAAGTTAAAACTAAAGTTTTGTTTATTTAAAAATTAAAACCTTTTAAAATTAAGACTAAAATTTTAATAAAAAAAATATAAAAATTAACAAAACAATAATAAAAATTCCAAATTGCATTTTCGTGTTTCTTTTAATATAAAATATGTTTGCCATATTTTCGTCTAACTTTTCACTAACGTTCTCTGTTTCTCTCCTCAGATTATACATAGATTATGATTCATATTTATTTTAATTTATTTTGTTCCATGGATGTAATTTACGCGAGGCCATGGTCGCGATTTATTTTGTTTTTGTTTTTTTTGGGATTTGTAATTTACGCGAGTGATCGTCGCGACGCTTTCTTTACTTTCCGCACTTTAATTTTGCCGTATAATATTTTGTCATGTTTGCATGTTTTACCGTTAGAATTCCCTCCGAAGGAATTAGGTCTAGTTGTTTGACCGCCGAGTCAATAACCCTAGTTTTAGCCGTCTCAAACCCTAATTAACCTAGGCGTCCCGCCGTGGACAAAAATACTCTTTACCCTAGTTTTAGGTCAAAGAGTCGTCGTACTTTGTTTTAGGGTTTCCCGCCGTGGAATCCCTAATTTCAACCCTAAATTTTTAATTAACAAATTCAACGTAGGAATAGGAGTTTCAAAGACTCCACATAAGCGTGTCCTTAAGATACGTTTATTCCCCATTGAAACCTTGACCACAGTCAAGACGTTTCTAACCTCCCTTTCGAGGGGAACTACGATTACTCTGATTCCATTCCCTATCCAGGATACGTAGGCACAAGACGCGACATCTTGCCGAGTAAACTTAGGACTAACCCTTAGGTCTTTAGGTCACTCTATCCCTTAGCAATATATTTCAAACAGATAATAAAATAAAAAAGCATACAATAAACAAAAGGTTCCTGTAGAGTACTACAGAAGTTTAGGGTGCTAGTACCTTCCCTAAGCTTAACCAACCCCTTACCTAGATCTCTCCCCGCATTGTCTTTACGATGCAAAATTAGGTTTTCCTCTTTTGACCTTTTCCTTCGGATAAATCAAAGAGCGGTTGTGAACTAAAGATGCGATTCAAATTAATTAATAATTTGATATCATATTCTAACCGCAACACTGGCTATTGGTATTCTCGATGAGATTCGAGGAGGTCGAAACTCTAATTCGAGTTAATAGATTGATTGAATTTAAGGGATAAAAGTCGAGTAGGTGTTTTTCGGATTTATAGAATAGTATCATGATATGTCGGGATGGAGTATATGTTCTGAATAGTGTGAGTTAGATGAGAGTACACTGGAAGAAGGACATTGAAATAGATGGAGTATCCATGCAGGTACTGGGAAGGTGTGACCGAATTTAAGGAATTATTTTGATGACCACAGATGAAGAGAGAAGTGATTGAGTTTGTATATGCTGGATTAGACTTATTAGTATGTCGGAGAATAAACGTCAGAGACCGTTGAGTCAGATACAACTGTTGAATATTCCTGAGTGGGATGGAATAGTATTTCCATGGATTTTGTGCCGGGTTTCTGAAGAATTTGAAGGGGTATGATTCGATTTGAGTGGTTATGGATAGATTGACAAGATTAACTTATTTCTTACCAATAAGGATTAATCATTCTATGTTGAAGCTAGCTGAGATGTGTATCGATGAAGTTGTGAAGTTGTGCGAAGTGCCGTCGAATGTTGTGTCAGATGGGAATCAGAGTTTTTCATTGGGATTTTGAGAGAGTTGCAGACGCTTTGATCAACACGTTGAAGATAATCTCTGTCTAGCATCCGTGGACGGATGGGTAGACAAAGAGGACTATCCAATATGTAAAGAATTTGTTGAAAGCTTATGTGTTGTATCAATATGTATTAGGAGATGGTTAATTGTCGTTGATTGAGTTTACCTACAATAACTGCTATTATTCTAGTATCGGAATAGCATCGTATGAGACTTTGTTTGGTAATAGGTGTAGGACTCCTTTGGGTAGACGTGTGTCCAACGAGAGTGTTGTAATCAGGCCGAAGATTGTGCAAGAGACGACTGCAAAGATCAAAAGGATCCAAGAAAGGACGTGTTTTGAGAGTTACGATAGTGACTGGTGTTGGTCGAGCTTGGGGTCTCGGAACTATATCCTGTGTTTTGTGAATCTGTATCAGAGTGGCGCAGCGGAAGCATGGGGAAAATGGCATGATAGATTGTTTTACCGCTGTTACTTGTGGGGATTACATGATATGTTCATGTGTCTAAGCTAAGAAGGTACATTGATTCAGATGGATGGTGTGCAAGAGAGAGACAATTTGATTTCTGAGGCATTTCTAGTTCAGGTTGATGAACGAGAGGTAACTTCGAGGTAAAGGGATTCCTTTGATGGAGGTAGTTCGAGAGAGAGAGAGAGTTAGATTTGGGAGATTGGGATGCGAGGATCGTATACAGAGTTATTTGAATCAGGTAACATTTTCGAGGACGAAAATTCCTAAAGTGGGGGAGGGTTGTAACAGCCCAAATTTCATTAATTAATTAATTATGTTAATTAATTGATTTATTGGAATTAATCTTAATGATTTGGATTAATTGGATTTATTTGGTAGATAATTGAAGAGAGAAATGGGAAGGAAAGAAAATAATAGAAGTATATAAGGGATAAGTGGAAAGAATTGGATAGAAAGAAAATAGAAGAGAAAAAATAGAGAAAGAGGAGAAAAGAGAAGAGAAGAGGGAAAAGCTCAAGGATCCGCTTCAAGCTTCGATTAAACCAAGGTAAGGGTGAGAAACATTGTTATTTAATCCATGTGTATGATTATGTATGTGTAGGTTGGGTTTTGTTGTGAGTTTCCACCATTTTTTCAAGTTAGGGCAAAATGAATTTAATCGGTAGAATCGTAGTTTAATCGGTTAGAAACTGGAAATAATGCCGTAGAATAGTCGGGTGATGTGGGATTAAGATTACTGGAACTGGTTTGGTGAGAATCAGTAGATTTTCAGAGGGTAGAAGTTTTGGGACAGAATGAGGGTTTTGATATCGCAGGTTCGCTGGCTCTCGCCAGGCGAGTGAAGGCGAAGCTTCTCCGGGCGAAGCCCAGCGAATAGCTGGCGAATAATTCATGAAAACTCCCAGTGGTCTTCGCTGGCAAGTTTTCCAGGCGAAGGTGAGTGACGAAGGTTCGCCAGGCGAGTACATCAGCGAAGGGTAGCGAATCAAGTCAGTAGCTACTGACTTTTGTTCGCTGGCGAGTTCGCCGGGCGAAGGTCTCAGCGAGCATTCGCCAATGGCTTCGCCAGGCGAATGGTAGTGAACTTGACAGAGTTTTCTTTTCTCTGTGATTCCAATCCGTGTTGTTTTGATTAGCTTGATGGTGTTTAATCCTTAGCCGAGTGGCATGTTTTATGTTATGATATGTTGTACTGTGGGTAGCCTTTGGGCGTGAATCCTACATGATAGGATCAAATACGAATTGCATTCTTTTGACAAATATTTGTATGCATTATATTAACATGTTTAAAAATAATGATTATTATGATGAATTCGTCGTCGTTTGGCACGATATTGTGAATGTATATTGATTGGATGCGATTATATGCGAACAATGCATGAGAATATATTGTGAATATATGTGCATTGTGTGGTAAATGTGTTATGCGTGTAAGCATAATGTAATTCTTGTGTGTGCATTACTTGATAGATGTTATAAATGCATATTGTGTGCATGTGATTAAATGTGAAGAATGCATGGGAACATATCGTGGATATGTGTGCATTGTTTAATAATTATATGTAATGCATGGGAACATATCGTGGATATGTGTGCATTGTTTAATAATTGTATGTAATGCATGGGAACATATCGTGGATATGTGTGCATTGTTTAATAATTGTATGTAATGCACGGGAACATATCATGGATATGTGTGCATTGTTTTGATGAATGTGATGATGGTATTGAATGTGAATGCCTTGAATTCTTATGAATATGTTGTGTGTGCAATCATGTTGTAATTCTTGAAGGGATGAATTATTTGAATGCATGGGATTAAGATGCGGGAACGGTCTTAAGTGCATTTTGTTGGTTGATTGCATATGCATCATTTAGTCAAGAGGCAATGTTTGCTAGTTTCGTGGAGACTAGTGGCTTGTCCCAAACCTAGAAGGGTGGGTTTGAAGCCTAGGGGACGGGCTTTGTTGTTATCGGTCTAGAAGGGTGGACTCGGTTTAAATGTAAAAACCGAAAAATGATAACAAGTGTTGGTACCACATGGCATGAGTTACATTGAGTCACATGGCATAATTGTGATTGTTGTATGAAGCATGCGTGCGTGCATGACTTGTTGATTTGAGAGTGTGATTATAAGATTGTTGTATGCAAAATGCTTATGTGTATGTTATGTGGATTGATGAGGACTATGGATATGTGCATGATGAATATGCTTGATGATTGTCCATATTTGTTTATATAAATACGCTTTATAAAGTATAGGATGAGTTATGATGAAGTATGGTGAGAATTGTGGAATATGCGTGTGTGCATTACTTGTGTAATTGAGAAATGTGAATGTGTAATAATGAATTGGCAGATAAAACCTAACATGTGTATGTTTATGTGGGATGTTGAGATTTATGGATGTATGCATGATGAAAATACTTGATGAATGTTTATGTTTGTTTATATGCACGTTGTGATGCACCTGATAATGGAAATGAATTATGGTGAGAAAATGTGGGTTATATGTATTCTATACTTGTGTATATATATAATTGTATGCATTGATTATTATGATAATATTTCTCACCCTTATGCTGGAATGATGTCCTTTATGACATCGTGCAGGTATCTTGGTGTAGTACTGCTAGTAGTTGCAAGTTCGCCGTTGGTGCAGCTGTTTAGTATTTAGTTATGTTGGGTCAGGTCATGCTCTGGTTATGTAACACTGGGATCGTTGGGTTTATACCTTAGAGATATATTGTGTATTCTAAGTTGTGTTCTAAATGTATTTGAAATATGTGATAATGGCCTCTGTGCCTAAGTGTTGATGATTATGTGATGAACATGAATATTCTGTGAAGGGATTTATGTAAATAAATTGAGTCCGCTGTTACATGCAAGATGAAAATTTAATAGTATGACTATTTATTTCAACGTTACATGAGTATGACAGGTAAATGTTGAGATTTTGTAAAATTGTGTGACGCCCTTTTGTGAAAGCATGTTAATTTACTCTGATTAATTATGTATTTTTCCATGGGGTTAGAAGGGTGTTACATTGTTCCTAGTGGAGTAATCACTAGGGTAGAATAACAAATGTTGTTCCTAGTGGAGTAATCGCCGGGGTAGAACGACCGAGATGTTGTTCCTGGTGGGGTATAATCGATGTATCCATAATTCTAAATAGGCACTAATGAAAATTAATGACTTTTATGTGAGTCTCATGGCATAAATAACTGTTGTATGAGGTATGCATATGTGTTTGAATTGTGGAATGGCGGGTTGTGAATGTGCAATTGTGGATGTATGTATGAGGAAATATGCTTGGTGATTATCCATATATTTGTATATACATTGTGACGTATATGGATGACTTGTGGTGAGAATGATGATTATGTGTATTCTAAGATTGTAGATATATATAATTTTATGAATTGATTATTATGATAATATTTCTCACCCTTCTGCTGGAATGATGTCCTATCTGATATCGTGCAGGTATCGTGAGTAGAGCTGCTCGTAGTTGCGTGGTTGCTGTTGGTGTAGCTATTTAGTAATTAGTTATATTGGGTCGAGTTATGCTCTGATCGTGTAACACCGGGATCGTTTAGTTTATATTTTAGAGATACATTGTGTACTCTATGTTATGTTTTCATATTCATTGGAATATTGTGATGTTGGCCTTAATACCTAAGCAATGTTGAGTTATGTGATGAACGTGAATATTCTATTAAGAGAGTTATGACTTAAATTGAATCCGCTGCTACATGCAAAGTGGAATTTTGAAAAGCATGATTATTTTATTAAAGTGTTGTTGAGCATGACAGGTGGTTTTGATGTTTTGAAAGTTATGTGTGACACCCTTTTGTGAATGCATGATAATTTACTCTGATTATTCATATATATTCCGTGGGGTTTAGAAGAGTGTTACATTAGTGGTATCAGAGCAGGTCGGTCCATCCGGCCAAGTTGTCTAATGTTGTTTGTTCCCTTGTATGCGACATGTGTGTGAAAACACTGTCGGTACGTGTTTGTTGCCTAACCTTTGTCTGCAGAAGTGGGAATGATTCAAGTGGGGAAGAACTTGTGCTTCTCTAGGGTGCTGCAAGTGTGGAATTGTAGCTCAGTGTGTGGTTGAACGCTTGTATAGTTTAGTAAAGATGGTTTATGCCCCATCATGATTTCGGCTGTCTATTGATAAATTGAGGAACTGATCACCCTTAATCTCTTGTTGATAGTAGTTAGGATTGTGTTGGATGGGATAGATGTATCTTGCAAGCTTAGATGGCGTGATGCAATGAATTGTCTTGAGTTAAGCTAAGTGCTTCAGAATTGTTTTGATGAGTCGGCGCAGGATAGTGTTGAGATGTTTAATTTTGATGGGAATTTTGGAGTGTTAATGAAAGTAGGGAAGTTGACAGTTTACCGATTAATTGTAGTTGTCTGGGAGTTATCCGGACAAGATAGTGATATACGGCCAGGACGTGAAGCGGAGTGTGATCGACTTAGTTACGAAAACTAATCCGGTATTGAGAGCTCCATATTATATGTCTGTTTGGATGGTCAAGGAATTAAAATTGATTGAGTAGTTTTGAGACTTGTGTTTTGTGTGTATGCTACGAAAACAGATTGTGAGGTCGAGTATAAGGGTGAATAATGACTTCTGGTGATTATTAAAGAAAGTAAGATGTGGAATACAATATTGGTATAATTAAACCTTTAAACATTTCAAGAGTTGAAGATGTGTTGAATGGCCTTTTAAGTGTGAAAATGTTGTTTTCATATTTTTGACTTAACGGGAGAACCGTAACTCGGAATGACACACGGTTCGAAGCGTTGGACGCTATTACAATGCTCTATGTAAAGGTGAAGTAGTGGCATGGAATTAAGTTATTTATTGATGGAATATGTTTGTATGTTGTAGTAAGTGCAGAAAGTGTGGTTTGTATTTCCGCCATAACTCACAAATTGAATGTCTGTTTGGCATGAGATTTTCCATACTTAATTGAGCGAGTCAATGGTTGTGTTAACCGATGATATTTTGATATATTCGAAGAGTATAGAGGATCGTGTTGAGCATAGGGAAATTGAGTTATCAGTGTTGGAGAGAAAGCAGTTATATGCCACTATGAAAGAAGTTCAAAGAGTTTTGGGAGAGCTGTCAGCAACTCGTGTGTTGATTTTTGCCGAATCTGACAAAACTATTTGTTGTGTTTTGTGATGATTTGTTGATATGATTGGGAGATATGTTAAGTGCAACATCAGCGAATTTAGTTATGCTTGGAGGCAATTTAAAGTACATAAGAGGGATTATCTGACAAGTGATTTAGAGTTGGTTGTTGTTGTGTTTGTGCCGGAGTTGGAGGCTTCAGTTGGTTAGTGTGAGATTTGAAATGTTTGGTGAATCTCAAGAGCTTAAGGTATTTGTTTGATTTGGAAGAGTTGAATATGAGGCAGAGAAAATAATTGGGACTCCGGAAGAATTATGGTTTTGGATTGAATTGCCATTCGGGTGAAGAAAATGTGGTAGCTTATGCATTGACTTGGAAATCTTTGCATATACTGATGATGATGGTGAAAAGAGTTAGAACGGATTGAGAGATTTTGTGATATGAGTTTGGTTGTTAAGAGACTTCTTATGGAGTTAAGCTTAGTATGTTGGACTTTACTAGTGGTATTCTTGATGAGATTCGATAAGGTCACCACTCTGGTTTGAGTTGGTAGAAGCGTTGAATTTGATGAATTAAAGTCGAAGGGCTGACTTTCGGATTTATGGAAATGGTATCATGAGATGTCATGATAGAGTTTGTATTCTAGATATTATTAAGTGGAATAAGAGTATTGAGGTAGATGGAGTATCCATCCCGGTGCTATGAAGATGTAACCGGATTTGAGGAAATTATTTTGATGGCCATAGTTGAAGAGAGAAGTGGTTGAGTTTGTATATGCTGGTTAGACTTGTCAGAAGTCGAAGAATAAACGTCAGAGACTGTTGGGTCCGATGCAACCGTTGAATATTCCAGAGTGGAAATCGGATAGTATTCCCATGGATTTTATGTTGGGTTTTCCGGAGAATTTGAGGGATATGATTTTACTTGGGTGATTTTGGATAGAATGACTAAATTGGCTCTTTTCCTAACAAGGAAGAGTAATCATTCTATGTTGAAGCTAGATGATATGTATATCGATGAAGTGATGAAGTTGTATGTGATGTCGTCGAATATTGTGTCAGATGGGAATCTGAGTTTTCTTCGAGATTTTGGGGAAGTTTGTAGACGCTTTGAGTACCATGTTGAAGTTGAACTCTGCCTATCATCCGTGGACGGATGGACAGACAGAGAGAATTATCCAGTCTTTAGAGGATTTGTGGAGAGCTTGTGTGTTGGATCAAGGTGGATTGTGGGATAGTTGATTATCATTGATTGAATTGCCTACAATAACCGCTATCATTCTAGTATCGAAATGACATTGTATGAAGCTTTGTATGGTAGAAGGTGTAAGACTCCTTTGTATTGATATGATTCAGGTGAGAGTGTTGTGCTCGGACCTGAGAATTGTGTAAGAGACGACTGGAAAGATCAAGAAGATCCAAGAAAAGACGTTTTTTGAGAGTTACAGTGGTGACTGGTGTTGGTCGAGCTTTGAAGTCTCGGAAGCACATACCGTGTTTTGCTGATTTGTATTAGAGTGTCGCAGCGGAAGCGTGAGAGAAGTAGCATATTATATTGTTTTACCGCTGTCGCTTGTGAATTTACATGATGTGGTATGTGCCTAAGTTGAGGAAGTGCAAGTGCATTCATTCAGATAGATGGTGTACAAGTGAGAGAGGATTTAACTGTTGAGGCATTGCTAGTTCAGATTGATGAACGAGAAGCAACTTCGAGGTAAAGAGATTTCTTTGGTGAAGGTAGTTGGGAGGACCAGCTGGAGAAAGTTGGATTTGGGAGTGGGAGACCAGTTGAGAGATTCGTATCCGACTCTGTTCATTGAGATAATTTTCAAGGGCGAAAATCTTTTAAGTGGGGGAGGGTTGTAACAACCCAATTTTCATTAATTAATTAATTATTTATGTTAATTAATTGATTTATTGAAATTATTGGATGATTATTTAAAGGAATTGGTAGATATTTTGAGAGAAGAAACACATTGGAGATAAATAGAAGGGAAAGATATATAAGGAAAAGTGGAAGGAAAAGGAAATGATAGGAACATAAGAGAAAGAGAAGAGGAAGAAAGAGGAAGAGGGGAAAAGAGAAGGAAAAGAAGGAAAAGCTTGGAAAGATCAAGAACAACTTCTAACTTTCAATTTAATCATGGTAAGGGTGTGAAATATCATTATCTTGTCAATGTGTATGATTATGTATGGATTGTTTGGATGTTTTCTCCATTTCCCATTTTAGGGCAGAAACGAGTTTAATCGATAGAATTGATGTTTGAATGGTTAAAATCTGGAATAAATGGTGTAGATTAGTCGAGAAATGTTAGGCTAAGACTACTGGAATTCGTTAAAATTGAATCGGTTGATTTTGTGGTGATTTGATGAATTTGGACAGTTGGGGTTTTGAACATCGTAGACGTTCGCTAGCACCTTCGCTAGGTGAGCAGGTCGCGAGTGTTTGCTGTAGCGAGCTAGTAGCGAATGGTCCCAGACTTGGACAGAATGTAATTGACCCTCTTCGCTGGTAGCGAGCGAGGTAGCGAGGGGTTCACTATGCGAAGCCCCAATGTGTAGGTAGCGAAGCCTTACAGTAGCTTCTGTTTGCCTTCGCGAGCTTGTTCGCTAGGCGAACAGGTAGCGATGTCACACCCTAACTTTTGACCATAAGATCCCGCCTCCTTGTGCATTTTTCTCATATATTTACACGTTTGTATGTGCGTTCACTATGGCTAACCAGCTCGTGCAGGTGTTTTAAGGTTCAAAAGATCTTTATATGGTTTATCAAGTCTTGAGCCAAGTTTTTATCATAGTTCACAACAAAGCTCACAAGCTGATTTGGACTCATTGGTTTTCCATCTGGCTCCGAAATCAGGAAGAGGTCTAGATTGATGTATGAAGAGTTGGATCCTATCCTAACCAGGGAGATTCCATCATATTCAAGCCCATTTGGGTAATTTCATGCTACTAAGTTGTTGCATATTTTGAAAAATAAGGACGTAGGCTACGCAAAAGGGAATCCCACAAGAACCAAATTCATGGTGAACTCTTGTTTGGTTGGTGCATTGACACACTTCATGGATAACCATTTGATTCTGTTATGATAAGTTTTCTTTAGAACTCACAAGTATATTCAAAATTGCAAGTCATAATGTCGATTTCCAAGTCACATGGAGGTTTCAATGAAGTTGGCATTCCAAGATCTTTTTTTCATGATTAAGTTCCACAATACAAGCACATCTTAAGAAAAGAGATTGAAAGGGTTACAAGAACAACTTCAAATTCATCACAAACTGAATTAATGCTTATACTACTCGCCATGAGGCACTTCATAAATTCCCATTTTTTAAGTGTTTATATTATATAACCGTTTATGGTCACCAAAGTAACTCAGATTACGACAAAATAATGGATCATAAGAGCCTTCTACACTTTATTGATATGTACAACAAGTCCTAATCCTAAGCCATCCCATGCATCCCCTTCATGCCATTCATACTTTCCACCTTGAGCGAAAGGCCATCACATATTGATCCATTTGTGTGTATACCTGTAACAAACAGTGACAAGTTAATTACACCAGTCCATCCTTCTAGAAACCACACAAGCAAAGTATGAATCTGTTGGTGTTCCCTCACGTTAGACATGCTGCAGAAGAGGATATGAAAGCATGGATTTACTATTAAAGTCTGACCCCTACAGAACTTATCATTCATAATTACCGCACCGGTTAGGCTGCTACCAACGTTTCCTGCAAATAGAAGCACAGACGCAGTTAATTGACCGCCCGGTACGATGTTCATGTCGGATTGAAGAAGTTCCCAAACAAATTCATAGTGACATAACCAAAACGGTTCGAAGCATAAGGATTCGGTTTTAATTTCCTTCCTAAAAGAAACTCAACCCATAGACACTATCAACCTAAAGACTAGAAGAACAAGTCGATAAGCTTCATTCCAAAGTTGTTAAAAGCCTCAGAAGAAATCCCGCAGGTGAATTTCGTAAATCAGATCCCAGCAGTCATCTTGTTGACAACCCATTAAAGCTCCTTTTGTCACCCTGTTCAAAACAAGAAAAGGAATGGTGAATTAGTTCAGTAGCAGTAAACCGACATCGAGTGGAAAATATCAACTTCTAAGTTTTGTGAACCAGAGAAGCCTTGCGACCTTCTTGTCAACAACAGGAAATTATCTCCGGAAATAAGAGACTTACGGAATACAGCTGCTAAGTTCGCTTCTCGCCCCGCTTGGTTTCCCTCATCAGCCATGTGCTCCAAGGATGTTGTACCCTCAATGCTCCCTCTGCACCGCCAAGAATTTCAAAAGGAAACGCGAACCCGACTACTGCCAAAGCCAAAGAGAATTGTTAGCGAAACTCAATTACCGTTAAAGAATTGAATCCTCATCCAACATCTGAGAGTTCCTCCATAATAATTTTTTTCCTCTCTAAAAACCAGGCACCATTAGCATAAATATTGTGGAGTCAAATACAAAAGGAGCAGGAATTGATTTCAAGCCCTCAGTTCAATTCATCATCGGGTTGAACTTCGAGCAGCCAGAAGGGCAACAACCGGGGTTGCCGCCAACTCCCTACCAAGCATCAAAAGCAGCAAAGTTTCAGACAAGAGGACAATTTCCAAATTATTTAGAGCATCATAAATCAGCTAGCATGGTTCAGACCATCAAGTCATCATCACCGTTGAACCTCTCTCGCCCCTGGCATACGACCGACAGTCTCCAAACTTAAGGATGAACCCTGAAAAAAGGAGAGGAAACATTGGTTCATTTCCAGACAGCCCAATATTTTGCCACAAGCAAAAACAACAGCAGCAGGTTGCAATAAACAATTTCAAGCTGCAATAAGCATGAACCATAGCAGGCAATACCAACTGCAACAAGCATGAACCATAGCAGGCAATACCAGCTGCAACAAGCATGAATCATAGCAGGCAATACGAGTTGCAACAGGCAACAGAAGCAACACGAGTTACAACATCCACAACAGCAGTACAACAAATACCAGTCGCAAGCACCAAGCATGTCAGCTGCGAATAATAGTAGCAAATGTCAGTTGCAAGCAAGCTACAGTTAACAACAGAAATATCAATAATCTCAGTTCATCATCTGCGAAAACAGTAACATATTGACCACCAAAGAAATTTGAAATCCAAGAGTAAAGATAGGAGAAGGGTGTATTCTTAGCCCTCAGGTGGCTCATCATTGGGCAAGGCTCGATTAGCCAGGAGGACGACGAAAAGATTCGCCGTCAACACCCTACCGACTCAAGAGCACCAACGGACATTCAAAAGCAACAGCGGCAACCGTAATCCTCAGCTCAGACACAATGTCGTCATTGCCGGCTCAACCCTATCTCAACCACAGCATAAGACAAAGCAAATATATGAACTCAGGTATGGCATTCTCTGCGAAGAAAAAGAAAAGAAGTGTTAGCACAATCCCAGAATGGCAAGTTCCTATTTTCAGCGGCAAAAGAAAACAGGTCACAAAGTCAAACGTGAATATTACAAATTAAAACGAAAGGGGAAATTCGAAACTTCCCTAATCGAGAGCCAACACCCTCCGAAAAGAGAGACGGAAAAGGCAAGATCAGAGCGAATCATCAAACGAGATCAGACAACAATTGCCCAATGAGGAAGGTTTTGAAGACAATCATGATTGGAGGCCCAACAAATCCCTCTATAAAAAGGACGATGGGAATCCATTAGAGAGAGATCATCGAAGAAAGAAGTACGCTCACTCAGAGAGACGGAAAAACACTCGAAGCTCAGACCAAAAAGAAGAGGCTCATCATCACCAAGGAGTTCAAATCCCCCTTTGGAGTCATCATCACCTCCCCACCGCCGTCAATAAGTCGCCGACGACTCTCGTTCGTGGGTAAAAAAATTCATCCTGTAATCACTATGCATGTTTGTTCTTGTGTAGGTTTTTCATGGGCAATCAAAGAACGAAGGAGATGCTGCGCTCAACAGAGAAAGCTATGAACACAGATCGAGCGAAGACGAGGAAGTTATTGTGGGATCTAGGGTTTTGATCCCCTTCGTTTTCGTTTTGTTTGTCTATTCTTCTGGTTTTGTGTTTAGGTTGTAATTAACTGTAATTAAATACCGCACGTGCACGGTAGTTACCGTGCACCTCGTATCACATCACCACACACACTGCCAACTACACGATCTAACGACCCATCACTCGCACGCTCACCGTAAACCCTCGCTACCCTCCTCACACTGGATTTATCCGCCCCACTAATCATTTAATCCACCCTAATTAATTAATTTTTTAATTTAATCAAATAATTAATATTCTTCCAATCAGTTTTGTTAATTAAAAAAAATGGATTAATAAATATTTTATTAACTAATTAACTCTAATCTTTTATTTTAAAATTAAGTCAATTAATCCCCTTATTTTGTCCATTAATTAACTTAATATTAACTTTTTCTTTTAACCCTCTATATAATTATCTCTTTTAAATAATTAATTTAATAATTTTAAGTGGACCTTTTATTTATAAATAAAACTAATACCCTTTTTATTAATTAATTAATTCACATTTAAATCAACCTTTTTATTCATTGAGCAATATAATAATCACTCAAACTTTTTTAAAATACTTAAAAAAATCTTTTATAATATAACTTTACTCATTTAATAATATCTCCCAAAAATAAATATATAATAACTAAGTTTATTTTAATAATAAAGAACTTATTTTATATCTAAAAAATAGTAACTTATAATTATTAATAATATTGTCTTATATTTAATAAATCCTTTTATAAATCCCCTTTTTTTATCATCCCCACCCAAATTTCAATTAATATATCTTATAATTCATCTAACTTAATTTCGCGGATAAAAATAATATTTTCTCATAAATCAATCTCACCAATTTAACAATAAAGTAAGTCGCCCTTAAAATCAATCCAACATCCCTCCTAAAGTCAACTTCTCATAGTCAATCGCGCACGCTCCGATTCCACGCACGTATTCACTTCCCTCACAAATGCACAATTCACACACCTTAGCGCTTTCATGCGTCTGTGTATGCCTTTATTTTACCGCAATTTATTTTATTGCATTGCATAGTGTCCAAAGGAAGAACCTGCGCATAACTTAAAACTTGCGCGCATGCATCTCATTTGCATCATACTCCCCTTGATCCTTGATCCCATTCAAGTTGATCTTCTAAGTTAGATCCTACCCCATAGGAAGGACCTTTGTCTTTTATTCTTTACAACTTAGACAACACATTCAACAACTCAATTCAAACTATTCAAACATTAGAGAATAAGATGTTATTCATCTTAAGCGAGATAAAACTCCTACCCCATAACAATTCAATCAATATGTAGGGACTTTGCCTTAAGAGAGAAAGTGGCATACTTTTCGATTAAATTCCGAGTGCTTGAGCCCTTCTCTTAAGACGATGCAAAGACTATTTTACTACAAAGTTGTGGTGGTTAAATCAAATAATCACCCTTAAAATGACAACTCATCTTTTCTCCTAAAACCAATCAATCAACTACCCTAAACCCGTAGGAACTTTGACCATAGTCAAAGAACTCCTCAAACCCTTTAGGGGAACTACATATACTCTGATTTCACTCCCGTAAGAATATGTAGGCATAAGATGCGATATCTTATCGAGTATACTTAGAAATAAACCCCTAGGTCTTCTATCCCTTAAGTAGATAAACCTTAGCAATAAACAACATAAAACAAGAGGTTCCTATAGAGTACTACAGAAACTTAGGATACTAGCACCTTCCCTAAGTTTAACCAACTCCCGAACCTATAACTCTCTAACTTTTGCATTTGCATTGCATTGTGGGTATTTCGATCTTTTTCCCTTCCTTTGGACAAATCAAAGTTCAGTTGCAAATGAATTAAGATTCAGGCTTATCAATAGCTTGGTATCAAAATTTCACCGCGACAAGCAAGTGTACGCTAGGAACTCGCTAGACGAGCAAGCTAGTGAGTGTGACAGCATTTTCATTTCCTTGTGTTTCCATCCAATGTTGATTGTTTGGTTCGATTGTGTTTAATCCTTATCGGAAATGAATAGTTTGTATACTGTTGTGATATGTTATATTGTGGGCAGTCGTATGGCGTGAATCCTATATTATGGAATCGATTTGGGAAATGTGGTCTTTTGACAGATATATGCATTGTTTAAAATTAATTAAAAGTGCATGATGAATATGGTTGAGTTCGTTACCGTTGGCGCGATATTTTGAATGTATATTGTTTTTATGTGATTGTACGTGAAGAATGCATGAAAACATTATGAATATGTATGCATTTCAAGAAGTGTATGGAGTCATTTTGCATGTGAAGCATCATGATATGCATTCTTGTGCTGTGTGATTCTAGTGAGAATCCGTCGTAACATCGTGTGCCCATGAGGGGTGTGAGCGGTGGTTACGAATGGTTGTATGCCATGTGGGGTGTGAGCAACCGGGTTGTGTGCCCAAGGTGGGGTGTGAGCAATCCATAACATTGTGTGCCCATGTGGGGTATGAGCAATGGGTGAACATTGTGTGCCTCAGAGAGGTGTGAGAAATGGTTCCAATAAGTTCCTGAGTGAACTTGAGATGATTGAGTCGATACCGTATTTGCATCTGCATAGAGTCGTGAGTTGGTCTCTATGAGTTGCATTTATCATCATTGAAATTGTGATTGGTGAATAAACATAATTGTAATGTTTATATGTAAATGATATGAATTGTAGAAGCATGAATGTTGAATATGCTTAGTTTTGTATATATACATTATGATGTATATGTTGAATTTTGATAAATGTTGTGTGAATATATGTATATGTGAATGTTTATGTGGAATGATGAGAATTATGAGATGTGTTGTGTGTGCAGTCATGTTATAATTCTTGTGTGATGAATTATTTGAGTATGCATGAGATTAAGATGCGAGAACGGTCTTAAGTACATATGATTGTTTTATGAAAATATGTGTATGTGCAAAACTCGTACTCACTAGGGTAGAATGACAAGGTGTCGTTCCTAGTTGAGTAATCACTGGGGTAGAATAACAGATGTTGTTCCTAGTGGAGTAATCGTCGGGGTAGAACGACCGAGATGTTGTTCCTGGTGGGGTATAAGCGATGTATTCATAATTCTAAATGGGCACTGATGAAAATTGATGAGTTTTATGTGAGTCTCATGGCGTAAATAATTGTTGTATGAGGTATGCATATGTGTTTGAATTGGTTAATGGCGGGTTGTGAATGTGTAATTATGGATGTATGTATGAGGAAATATGCTTGGCGATTATCCATACATTTGTATATACATTGTGACGTATATGGATGACTTGTGGTGAGAATGATGATTATGTGTATTCTAAGATTGTAGATATATTTAATTTTATGCATTGATTATTATGATAATATTCCTCACCCTTTTGCTGGAATGATGTTCTATCTGACATCGTGCATGTATCGTGAGTAGAGCTGCTCGTAGTTGCGTGGTCGCTGTTGGTGTAGCTATTTAGTAATTAGTTATATTGGGTCGAGTCATGCTCTGATCGTGTAACACCGGGATCGTTTGGTTTATATTTTAGAGATACATTGTGTACTCTATGTTATGTTTTCATATTCATTAGAATATTGTGATGTTGGCCTTAATGCCTAAGTAATGTTGAGTTATGTGATGAACGTGAATGTTCTATTAAGAGAGTTATGACTTAAATTAAATCCGCTGCTACATGCCAAGTGGAATTTTGAAAAGTATGATTATTTTATTAAAGTGTTGTTGAGCATGACAGGTGGTTTTGATGTTTTAAAAGTTATGTGTGACACCTTTTGTGAATGCATGATAATTTACTCTGATTATTCATATATTTTCCGTGGGGTTTAGAAGGGTGTTACATTAGTGGTATCAGAGCAGGTCGGTCCATCCGGCCAAGTTGTCTAATGTTGTTTGTTCCCTTGTATGCGACATGTGTGGGAAAACACTGTCGGTACATGTTTGTTGCCTAACCTTTGTCTGTAGAAGTGGGAATGATTCAAGTGGGGGAGAAACTTGTGCTTCTCCAGGATGCTGCAAGTGTGGATATGTAGCTCAGTGTGTGGTTGAACGCTTTTATAGTTTAGTAAAGATGGTTTATGTCCCATCATGATTTTGGCTGTCTATTGACAAATTGAGGAACTGATCACCCTTAATCTCTTGTTGATAGTAGTTGGGATTGTGTTGGATGGGATAGATGTATCTTGCAAGCTTAGATGGCGTAATGCAGTGAATTATCTTGAGTTAAGCTAAGTGCTTCAGAATTGTTTTGATGAGTCGGCGCAGGACAATGTTGAGATGTTTAATTTTGATGGGAATTTTGGAGTGTTAATGAAAGTGGGGAAGTTGACGGTTTACCGATTAATTGTAGTTGTCTGGGAGTTATCTTGACAAGATAGTGATATACGGCCAGGACGTGAAGCGGAGTATGATCGACTTAGTTACGGAAACTAATCCGGTATTGAGAGCTCCATATTATATGTCTGTTTGGATAGTCAAGGAATTAAAATTGATTGAGTAGTTTTGAGACTTGTGTTTGGTGTGTATGCTACGACAACAGATTGTGAGGTCGAGTATAAGGGTGGATAATGACTTCTGGTGATTATTAAAGAAAGTAAGATGTGGAATACAATATTGGTATAATTAGACCTTTAAACATTTCAAGAGTTGAAAATGTGTTGAATGACCTTCTAAGTGTGAAAATGTTGTTTTTGTATTTTTGACTTAACGGGAGAACCGTAACTCGGAATGACGCACGGTTCAAAGCGTTGGATGCTATTACAATGCTCTATGTAAAGGTGAAGTAGTGGCATGGAATTAAGTTATTTATTGATGGAATATGTTTGTATGTTATAGTAAGTGCAGAAAGTGCGGTTTGCGTTTCCGCCATAACTCACAAATTGAATGTCCGTTTGGCATGAGATTTTCCAAACTTAATTGAGCGAGTCAATGGATGTGTTAACCGATGATATTATGATATATTCGAAGAGTATAGAGGATCGTGTTGAGCATCAGGAACTTGAGTTATCAGTGTTGGAGAGGAAGCAGTTATATGCCACTGTGAAAGAAGTTCAAAGAGTTTTGGGAGAGCTTTTAGCAGCTCGTGTGTTGATTTTTTTCCGAATCTGACAGAACTGTTCGTTGTGTTTTGTGATGCTTTGTTGATGTGATTGGGAGATATATTAAGTGCAACATCAGCGAGTTTAGTTATGCTTGGATGCAATTTAAAGTACATAAAAGGGATTATCTGACAAGTGATTTAGAGTTGGTTGTTGTTGTGTTTGTGCCGGAGTTGGAGGCTTCAGTTGGTTAGTGTGAGATTTGAAATGGTTGGTGAATCTCAAAAGCTTAAGGTATTTGTTTGATTTGGAAGAGTTGAATATGGGGCAGAGAAAATAATTGGGACCCCGGAAGAATTATGGTTTTGGATTGAATTACCATTCGGGTGAAGAAAACGTGGTAGCTTATGCATTGACTTGGAAATCTTTGCATATACTGATGATGATGGTGAAAAGAGTTAGAACGGATTGAGCGATTTTGTTATATGAGTTTGGTTG
Organism: Lathyrus sativus; assembly: GCA_963859935.3. Lineage (NCBI taxonomy): Eukaryota > Viridiplantae > Streptophyta > Magnoliopsida > Fabales > Fabaceae > Lathyrus > Lathyrus sativus. The sequence continues at coordinate 232,590,844 of OZ012735.1, read as the reverse complement.
TTAAGAGACTTCTTATGGAGTTAAGCTTAGTATGCTGGACTTTACTAGTGGTATTCTTGATGAGATTCGATAAGGTCACCACTCTGGTTTGAGTTGGTAGAATGGTTGAGCGTTGGCCTGCTCGATTGTGGGCCAAGCGTTGGCCCAGTCCAAAACAGTAGCCCCCCAAGTTGTTGCTCGTGATTAAGCGGGCTATGACTTAAGGCGTGAAAAACCGGCAAACACGTCTCTATGTCGGGCAGCCTATGATGTAGGGGAAGCTCGCGGTCAAGGAGAGGAATCTGAAGAGATGCAGGGAAGGCGGAGGGTCGCCACGTGTCCTCTTGTGAAGGCTACGGGCTAGGTACTTGAGTGCCCAGCGATGCTTTGTTTCGCGTGCTAGGGCGTATATATACACGAGCCTAGCTCGTCTTTTTGTTTGCTTGTTTCTTTTGCTGCTGCTCGACTTCTTGAGCTATCTGCCCGACATCTTCACTCTTTCCGCTCGACATTCACAGTCTCCCTGCTCGACGCGACAACCTTTTCTACCACCGCATCACGTAAGTTTCTACCGCCCTTCTGGTGCTTTTTAATATTTTCGGCGGTGTTTCCGGCGGCTCTGTTGGAGGTGTCGGGGTGACCGTGGGATTTTCCGGCGAATACGCCGGAGAGTCTTTCAAAATTAGGGTTGTGACTGACTGTCCCCGGTCTTGCGATGAGTGGACTGGGGAGGATCAATGAAATTTTGAACGTCCCGAGGGTAGTTGATTGGATACCCCAGGCAAAATTCGAGTGATGCGCCGAGGATAAAGAGTGTGTTCTACGGGTACATCGGAGGGTTGGGCTACCCAAAATTGTCTTCTGGGCGCCCCAACGACCACACCCTTTCACTTGAACTGCGGTGGAAGGGTGGATTTGATTTGACTGTCGAATTCACCAAGTTCCTCTACTTTTCAGGTAAATGGACGACCATGACTAAGAGGAGGCATAGTGGTACCTGTCCAAGCCGAAGAAGGTCGTTGTAGACCGCCCCGGACAGACCGGTAGCGGAGTGGGTCAGGGACAAACCACTAAATTATATGTCGCAGTTCGTCATCGACGATTCCGATGCCTTTGCTGTGATTGAAGGTAGGGAGTTCAGGGCTCCCCGCCAGTTTCGAGCTTGTCGACCCCGGGAACTGGATCGTATATGCTCTCGGTATGACGGGGGCCAGTTCCCCATGTATGGGTTTGCCTTCAAGGAGTCAGGGATGCGCATGCCGTTCACGGGCTTCCCGCAAGGCGTGTTCGACCACTTGATGCTGGCGTTGTCTTAACTTCACCCAAACTCCCTCGCCTTTCTCCGGGCCTTCAAAATCGTCTGTAATTACCTCGAACTCGGGGCCACAATCCCGTTGTTCTTCTACATTTTTCACCTGCAACGACAGAAGGTGGCTGGTCGGCACAACTGGGTCTCCTTGAAGCAGCCGACCAGGCTCTTTCGGGCATATACCGACTCGGTGCGAGGGTTTAAGGACAGATGGTTCGTGGTCTTGCCGGTGACAGATGAGGCCTATGATACCAAGTTCTGGAGAGAGGTCACTGTCATGGACGGCCAATCCGAGGAGAGCTATGAGTCCAATTTCCCTATGGAGTGGATGAAGCTGGAATTTTGCTCTAGTACCGAGAGCTTCATCTACCGGCCTAACCGCTTGGGCGAGGAGGATAGTTTGACTTTTAAGAAGCCGGTCGACTTTGTCGGACGCCTTCCTCCTCGGAAGTGTGTGTCCTCCGATGGGGAGTATATCTATGATGCTGACAGGGAGATACTGACCGAGACCCGGTGTATCAATACGAAAGCCCTGCTCGAGTGCCAGACAGAGGCAGAGGCTCACCGGTTCTTAGGTAGTGGGGTGCTTCCTCGGCTAGCCTTTACTGTTTTTTATTGACTTACTGTGCTAACTGTTTCCTTTTGGTCTTCTTGCAGGTGCAATGGATTCAGTGGAGGAGCGCGTGACGAAGCTACTGAGCATGGGTGCCCGACGTCCTCAGGGGATGGCTGATGTTGTTCGGAAGGAGGCAGTCAATGGGTCTGCGGGACGGCTTCTTCGCCGTAGGGCAGTGGCTCCCTGAAATTGCTGCCGGCCGCGAAGAGGCGATGGGAGGTTGATGTGTCCCCGATCGACCTGACGGACGGGTCCCTAGAGTGGAGCTTCGCTCTTCCCCTTGCTGTCTCCGGCCAAATTTCTTTTCGGGGGAAACGTTCCTGTGGTGGCCCCTGAGGAGGCGAAGAGCATCCTTGCTGCGGGCAAGGAGGCTCGGAGGAGGATGCTGTCCGAAGACCTAGCCGCGGTGGTGAGGGCTTTCGAGACGCCCTTGTGCTGAACGATGAGGGGTACTCCTCGGCTGATTTGGCTACTGCTCGAAGCGAGCTGGCGGTATCTGAGGAAGTCCGGTCTAAGCTGGTGGCTGATCAGAAGGAGTACAAGAGACATGATAAAATCCACCAGGAGCGGATCCAGGAGCTTGAGAAAAAGATGAAAGACGGGGGGAGGGGAAGAGTTGGCCGGGATCAGGAGTCGAACTGCTGAACTCGAGGGTCTGGTCGCCCCTGCCAAGGAGGATACTAAGGAGGAGTGGCAGCTGGTGGCGAGGATCCGTCAACTAGAGGAGGACTGCTTAGGGGTCGTCGAGGTGGGATTCAAGAGTGTCGTCGACCAGCTTCGGCTCGTCAACTTCAGCTTTGATTTGGTAACCGATGGGATTAACCCTTATCATCAGATCCAGGGTGACCGTATCATTGCGCCTGGTGGCCACACTGCTAGGGATGAGCAAGAAGACCATACTGCCAGGGACGAGGAGGACCAATTACATTAAGAGGTGGCGGCATGCGTGCCCCTTTTTTGTTTTGTCGGCCTGCGTGTCGAACATTTTGTTTTGTCGCCCTGTGTGCCAAACATTTTTCAGCCTGTGCACCTTGCTTTTGGTTGTTGTTCGGGCTGCGTTCCTGTTATTGTAATCTTTTGACAGCCGGGCTTGTGCCCGTTTTATGAATTTTCACTGTTTGGCTAAGTGTTTGTGTGTGTTCGTTGTTCACTTATTTATGCCTGCTAGCATGGTTTGTATGCTCGTTCGTATCTTTTTACATGCTTGCTTTCATGTTTATTATGTTGTTTGGGAGTGTAGCTCGACGTCGTTCGTTGGTGTCCGGCAGTGCAGGGAACTGGCCGGAGGATCGGGGTGGTTGCCTAGTCGATTACGAAGATGGACCATGTTCGGGGACCTATCTCCCTGGTGCGAACGTCCCATCGCGAGCTGGGTGTTCTGCCAATCTCGGTACAACGACGGTGACTCTTGATCGAGGGGTCGCCATCGAACAGAGTGTTCTTCCCTCACACACAAAGGGCAGGTGCTTGTTATCTCGTTGAATTCGGGGAGACGCGATTGTACCATGTCGCGCTCCCGTGATCGCGAGGCGTGTCGTCACAGGCAGTGTTTAACTGTAGTTTTGTTTTAGCTTCTCAGCATTCCATGGTTGAGCTATCTCGTCCCCCTGTAAGTTCTCGAGGTAATATGCATCGTGCGCTGTCTTGTCCCGGACATGGTAGGGGCCTTCCTAGTTAGCGGAGAGTTTGCCCTCGCGTGAGTCTTTCTGGTTTCTCCGTAGAACCAGATTGCCGATCAGGAATTCACGCTTGATGACCTTGCAATCGTAGCAGACAACAATTTTTTGTTTTAGTGCAGCTTCCTAGAGGGACACCTCCGAACATATTTCCTCGACTAAGTCGAGCTCATCTCTAAGGGCCTCGTCGTTGTCCTCCTCCTCGAGAGGGGATTCAGTTCTTCTAGACGGTTCCCTTATTTCAACCAGGATCACTACCTCGGTCGCGTATGCCAGCCGGAAGGGTGTTTCCCCAGTGGTCAAGTGGGGTATTATTCTGTATGCCTAAAGCATGTTGTGGAGCTCCTCAACCCACCTCTTCTTGGCGTCCCCGAGTCGGCGTTTCAGGTCTCACGGGATGACTCTGTTTGCAGCCTTTGCCTGACTGTTTGTTTGCGGGTGTTCGATCGATGTGAAGTGCTGCTTTGTCCCGAGCTTGGTCACAAAGTCTTGAAAGTTTTTGTCGGTGAATTGCGTACCGTTTTCGGTCACGATCTCCATGGGCATGCTGAACCTGGCGAGGATGTTCCTCTTATAGAAGCGGAGTATGTTGTGCGCCGTGATTTTGGCGAGGGCCTCGGCCTTGATCCATTTGGTGAAGTAGTCGACACCGACTATTAGGTACTTTTTCTAATAGGAGCTTAAGGTGAACGGTCCGAGGATATCCATCCCCCACCAGGCGAACAGCCGGGGAGAGGAGAGGAACTTGAGCTCGCTCGGGGAGGCGAGGTGTACGTCTCTGTACCGCTGGCCTTCCTCGCCAAGGATCATTCTTCCAGGTGCTGGGCGTTGATGCCCTCGTGGACCTCTTGTAGGATGGTCGGGGCCTGGCTTTTATCGACGCATTTGAGGAGAGGGATCGAGAAGCTTCTTCGGTATAGCCTACTCTCGAGCAGCATATAAGAGTAGGCTCGGCGTTTGACTGTATTGGCCTCCTTAGCGTCGTCGGGGAGGCGTCCCGTGCTAAGGTAGGCATGAATCGGGGTCATCCAACAGTCGTTGTCCCCGATGGTGTTGACATTGATCAGTGTTTTCGCCCTCTCCGTACTCGGTTGTGCGAGGACCTCCTGAACGACGGATTTGTTCCCGCCCTTCTTCTTTGTGCTCGCCAATTTTGAGAGGACGTCTGCCCGTGTGTTCTTCTCGCGGGGAACGTGTTGCACTTTAGGGGACTCGAAACTTTTCATGCGTTCCCTTATAAGGGCCAAGTGTTGAGCCAGGTTGTTGTTCTTCACTTGGTATTCGCCCCGGACTTGGGATGCAACCAATTGGGATTCCATGAAGATTTTTATCTCCTTGGCTCCTAGATCCTCTGCCAGGCGGAGTCCGGACAAGAAGGCTTCGTATTCAGCCTGATTATTCATCGTCGGGAAGGCTAGGGTCAGGGAGACTTCCACGACCGTGCCTTCCTCATTTTCCAGGATGATGTCCGCGCCGCTTCCCGGGGAGCTTGAAGCGCCATCGACGAAGATGGTCAATTTATGAGCTTCGGGGGTTGGCTCCGCGGTAGGGGTCATCTCGGCGACGAAATCGACTAGCACTTGGGCCTTGAGCGCTTTCCTGCCTACGTAGATGATGTCAAACTCAGAGAGCTCTAGTGACCACTTTAACATGTGCCCCGTCATGTCGGGCCTGCCGAGCAACTTTTTGATAGTCTGCTTGATTCTGACTACGATGGTATGGGTCAGGAAGTAGTGTCGGAGTCTCTTGGCCACATTGATAAGGGCCAATGCGACCTTTTCGATCTGCTGATATCTCACTTCGGGGCCATGGAGGGCCTTGCTTGTGAAGTAGATTGGCTTCTGCCCGTCAAGAGTTTCCTCGATTAGTACAGCGCTCACAGACTCGGTTGAGACGACCAGGTACAAGTAGAGGGTTTCTCCGACGTCAAGTCTCATCAGGACAGGTGGCTTCAACAGGACGCGTTTGAGGTGGAGGAGGGTCTGCTCGTATTCCTCTGTCCATTCGAACGCGACCTTCTTTCTTAGCAGTTTGAAGAATGGGAGGGCATGTTGCACGTATTTGGCTACGAAGCGGGACAACGACGCGAGCATCCCGTTAAGGGACTGTATTGACTTCTTCATGCTCGGCGTCGCTATCTCGAAGAAGGCCCGACAATTTTCTGGGTTTACCTCGATCCCTCGCTCGGTCAGGTAAAACCCGAGGAACTTCCCTGCACGTACATCGAAGGTGCACTTCTTCGGGTTAAACCGCATCCTGCACTCCCTTGTTGTCTCGAAGACTTTCTTGAGGTGGGATGTATGGTCGACCTGCGTGCGTGATTTGACGATCATGTCGTCCATGTATACTTCGAGCATATCGCCAATCTCTCATTAGAAGACTTTGTTCATCATCCGTTGATAGGTGGCGCTGACGTTCTTTAGGCCGAAGAGCATCACATTGTAGTAGTAGAAGCCCGACTTGATCATGAATTTCGTGCTCTATTTTTCAACCTCGTTCATGGGGATATGGTTGTATCCCGAGTAGGCGTCTATGAAGGACAACAGTTTGAAACCCGCCGAGTTGTCGATGAGCTTGTCGATATTGGGGAGGGGATAGGCGTCATTGGGACACACCCGGTTGAGGTTGGTGTAATCAACACACATTCTCCATTTTCCATTAGATCTTTTCACAAGTACAACGTTGGACAGCCAAGTTGAATATCGGGCTTCCGAAATGAAATTTGCCTCTAAGAGGTCTTTTACAGCTTTTTCAACCTCCGACGACTTTTCGGGGGACTGCCTACGTCTATGTTGTACTATGGCCTTTGCGGCTGGATCGATGGAGAGCTGGTGGTAGGCAACCTCGGGGTTAAGGCCGAGCATCTCGCCGGAGCTCCAGCCAAAAAGGTCGGCATTCTCACGGAGGCAGGCTTTCAGCTGCTTCCTCGCCAGGTCGGGCAGTCCTGCTCCAATCTTCACGCTCTTGGACGTGTCTTTGCCGAGGACCACTATCTCGAAGTCCCTGTCTGAAATGGGGCGTGCTGGGTGGAAGGGCTGCTCGTTGATCTTTGGAGGAGCGTGCTCGGCTTCGTCCTCGTGGTTCGGATTGCTGGGGAAGCGGCAATCGAGATCCACGGCGTCGACGTGGTCCTTTGGCCTATTCTCCTGGACGAGCGGAGGTTTGGTCGCTTTGGTCGGGGGACCGATCGTGCTGAGGCCCTTCATTGATGCCTCAAAACACCTCCGGGCTGCTTCTATGTCCCTGTTGAGTGTGACAACGGCTCCCAACCTGGTATAGTACTTCATCTTTAGGTGGACCATCGATGGCACTGCGGTGAGCTCTGCCAGTGTTGTCCTGCCTAGGGTGCAGTTGTACAGGGATGGACACTCTACGACCAAGAAGCGGATGTTGATTTCCCTGGCCGTTTCCTGTGCCCCGAAGGTGATCTTGAGCTTCACTTATCCCCATGGTCTAGTTGTCGTCCCGTTGAACTCCTGGAGGTCGGAGCCGATATAGGGGGTCAGGTTGGTCTCATCGAGCTGTAGTGTCGAGAATATGTGGGTATACATGATATCCACCGAACTCCCTCCGTCGACCAGAATGTAGCGGACGTCGAAGTTTTCCATTTGTGCCCGGATCAGTAGGGGAATGACGGAGTTGGGGGCTCCTCCGGGTAGCTCTTCAAGATAGTACGTGATTGGGTTAGATCGACCATGGAATTTGTTGGGCGTGCTCTTTTTGGCGGAGCTGTTGCTCGTTAGCTCGTCAAACTTCCTATTCACAGACCCGACGAAGTGCTTGTTTAGGGTCCCGCCTGAGATGACCATCGCGGTGGGGAAGTATTCCCATGGGCTGATGGGACGTATTGGTTCCTCGGGCACCGGATGCCCGGTAGGGAGACTGTGTTCTCTCTGGGAGAACCAGTCTTCAGGCCGACTGACGCTGAGGGCCACTTGCAGCCCGGATTCGTTGGAGGGAGGAGGGATGTCCTCGACTCTTTTGGCTTTATGGGCCTCTTGTCGAGGGGCATCTCCTCCCCTGGTGTATCTCTTCAAGTGTCCATCCTATATGAGTATTTCGATTGCATCTTTCAGGTGGAAGCAACAGTATTTGGACTTGTCCATGTTGGCCTCGGGGGGTGCCGATTTGGGAAAACGAACACCTCCCTGGACAAACTCCGAGTTGGCACACTTAGCCAGTATACGCTCGTGGGAAGCGACTAGGGCTATGTATTCGGTGAAGCGGCCTGCAGGGCCCTTCTGCTCTCGGGGTTCCCAGGGACGATTGTCTCGTTGCCGGTCTCCCCCACGCCGGGGGGCTGGTGCTCCTTCTTCTTGGGACCCGCGGGGGGTTTCGTGGTTACGGGATTCCCGAGAATAATTAACAGCCTCGATTTCCTCGTACCGGATGTAGTGTCGGGCTTTCTCGAGGAAGCCTTGCAGGGTTGTTGGTCGGTGGATCGCCATGGCCTCGTAGAATTTGGAGTCTCGGCGTAGGCCTTGTTCCATGAGATAACGCTTCATGTCATCTGAAGTCGTCACCTGGACTGCCTCCCTCGTGAATCTCTCAATGTATTTTCTAAGAGGTTCATCCAGGGTTTGGATGATCGCGCCCAAGGCGGCCTCTGTCTTTGGATGCCGTCGGGACGCGGTGAAATGTTGCGAGAAGAGATCCTTCAGAATCCTCCACGACGTGGCGAACTCAGGTTTCAGGCTTTTATACCAAGTCGTGGCTCCCTTCTTTAGCATCGCCGGGAAGAGCCTATACTTGATGGCTCCTCGGACGTTATTGTAGTCGAGCATGACCTCGATGTCTTCTAGGTGGTCGTCCGGGTCTAAGGTACCGTTGCACGTGGAGAGCACGAGCAACTTCTTCTTCCCGTGGGGCATGGGGGTTGCCATGATTTCCCGTAACATGGGGGTCCTATAGTCGTCTTCGTCATTGCAGACGGGGGAACATGAGGGCGACGGATTGTGCCGAGGGGGTTGATTACGTCCCCTCGACCTCTTTCCCGGGGCTTCTGGTCTGTTCGCTCTGGGGACCGGTGAACGCCTATCCTTCCGGGGAGGTGACCGGACGTGTTTCTTGGAGGCTGCAGGTTGGGGTCTCTTCAGTTGTGGCCGGCGCCCCCATGGACGGGGAGAGGGGCTTCGGGAGTCTCCACATTAATTTCTATGCGGGCTGTTGCACCCTAAAATTTGCTCAACTTATTTCACTTGGTTTATGTTTCAATTGCATTGTCATTTGCATAAAAAGTCATGTACATAGTCTAATCATTTGCATAGCATAGCATAGCAAGTCATCCAACAAGGGACCAAGTACTATTCTTATCTCTATGAGCCTATCAAGAGGTTCTTATTCAAATTCAAGCCTATCCAAGTGTCGCTACTGCGAAAATCGGCGCCGGCTGAACAGAAGAGTCGCCACCGCGCGTTATTTATCCTACGGGAGGGAAAGGAAACGCTCAGAGTAAACCTCGCACAACACGGGAAAGGTATGGTCGTCGCAACCAAAACCTGGATTCGGGAGTCGGTTACGCAAGGGGAAGGTATTAACACCCCTCACGTTCGTCGTACTCGACGGGATCCACGCTTGTTTTCGGGTACGGATTGTTATTCTATCTACTCTACAGGTCAGGGGTTAAAAAGAAAAGAAAATGACTCGGCAAAGTATCGCACTTTATGCCTACGTATTCCCATCTGGAACGAGAAATCAGAGTCAACGTAGTTCGCCTACCTACGGGAAAGGAGGGGAAGGTTGCTCGCTAGGACATCGCATCCTATGCCTACGTACTTTCATACAGCATGAAAGATCAGAGCAAACGTAGTTCGGGCTACGGGAGACACAAGCTTGTCTTGATTGATTTTTATTCCTTCTGAAAAAGGTTTTTCTGATTAACAGTCCCAGCGGACAAAAATGACGTCTTGATGAGTTCACATTCTTTTACGAAAGAAGTGTCTTTTATTGTGTTTGAAATTTTATTGTGTTTTTCTGTTGTTTTGAGGAAGAAGAGACAGAACTCTAACCTACGGTTGCGAAGGGAATCAAACTAACCTAATGTTATCATGCATGGGTTAAGACCTAATGTCTATCATGCTCCTCTTTTGCACAGAGAGAAACAAAGATCCTAAGGGAATAGACAGAAACAGAAACAATAGCAGATATATACAGTAAAGCAGTAAAATGCATGGATGCAGCAATACAAGCGAGGCAAGGGAGTCCCACTCAACCTCGAACCTAGAAAACAATAGGCAAAAGTGAACAACATTCACTTTCAACCCAACAGGTTAAACAACAAACAATACAGTCAAGAAAACCAACCAATACATCAGAAATAAACAACAACTAAAATAAACAGCTACAGCAGCTCTGCAACAACATCTGACTTCAAGTCATCTCCAAACAGCTACAAGCTTCAGCAAGCATCAATCTCCATCTCCACAGCCTTCAAGCAAGGTCTTTGTCATCAATCTTCAGTCTACAATGGCTTTTCTTCAAGTCTCAAACCTCCAGGATGAGGGATCAATCACAAGAGTGAATTGGGTGTTAAGCAATTAGTTGACCACCAAGGGTGGCAAACAGACTGCTATCAACACATAAGATATTTCTCTCAAGAGTTCTATCCCTTAGATAGTAGCACCAAGCCTTCCAAAGGAAGGGGGTGAGTGTCTTAGAGAGACTCTGTATCACAGAGAAGAATGGAAGCAGTCAAGACCTTCCATGTTTGAGAATCAAGTTGACTACTCTAGGGCTCTGCCTAACTCCTAGATCCTACAAACTCTTCAACAGCTGCTAGCAGGAATCTCCTCTTCAACTCTGGAAGTTGGTCTTCAAGCTCTGGATCTCCAATGGCTTCATCATCCCAAGTCTTCAGCTCTCCCAATCCCCAAGCAATCCCAATACCCACACAAACAAGCAATAATCCCCAGAGAGGGCATACCACACCAGTCAAACAAATACAGTAGTATACTAATAGCAGTAGGGGAATCCTGATATTTTCTAAGGGATCTAATAACTACCCATAGTCCCTATAGTCCCATATCAAAAATCCAATCTCTAACCCCTAAGGGAAATGATTCAATTCTCCTAAGTCATCACTTAAACCCTAGTTTTGTTCATGTTATTCACACCTAAACTAAACACCTAAAATTAAGTCCTAAAAATGGGAACTAAATTTTATATACAAGCAAACATTATCTACTAATCAACCTAAAAAGGATGGATTAAAAATATTGAAGCAACTATTCAAACTAAAATCACCAAATTCATGTATCAAACAAAATATTATGTACACCTAATTAAAAGAAAAAATATACCAAAAATATTAAAATGAAATGAACTATTAATTTTTTTGTATGATAATTTTCTTGACAAAATTATGAAAAGAATGCAAAAAGAACCAGTTAAAAATATGCATTTTATGATTTGTTATGATTTTTTGAAGATTTAATGTTTTTAAAAGAAAATAAAATGAATTAATACGGATGCAGGGTGCAGAAAGTAGGAAATTCAGTTAAAACAATGAACTGGGCCAGGCAGTGAGGGCGTGAAAAGCAATTGGCACTAGGCCCAGCACGCTTCAGAAAACAAACAAAAAATAAAAAAAAGTAAAACGGTGCAAATAGTAAGTATTTCAGTTCATTCACGCTTTGGGCCTAATTGGGAGGGTGTCATTAGCAAGCAAAGGTTGAGCCCATTCAGAAAACTTAAATGAAACGGGGCGTTTCATCATTTAAACTTCCCTCCGTTTTCGTCCTTCAATCGTGGCCGTTGGTTAAGTCTCCAGGTCAAAGTCAAACAAAAGATCCAACACATGTCCATCATCGTCCCCAATTGTCCTCTAGGGTTTCATGCAAAACCAGTCCCATGCACGCTCCTTCCATCTCCTTGTTCTCTCTCCATTCACCATGAATCCACACGACTCCAAGAGCAAAGTTGCTCTATAAACTTCCCTCTACGCAGCCATGACCATAACTTCTCCTAAAACTCAAGCAACAAACCAACCCGATAGGTATAACAGTTGGAATCCACCATTTTCACCTGTGATCAAACCTTTCAACTCTCTCCAACTCTTGCCCTAAACTAATCTATATTCCATGCTGATCATCACAAGCCAATAACCTGAGATTTTCATGCTCTAATCCAAGAGTTATCCGTCCAAACAAATTTGGTACACCTATGGCAAACTCCATGAAAGCTCTCCAAACTCACCAAACTCAATCATCTATCCTACCTTAACCTTTCTATGCTATCAAAACCTAGCAATTCTAACCAAAACAGCCAATTCGAATGAGAAACATACCTGGTGTAATTGATGAAAACAGCTATGGAATGCTCTGATCAGATGCTTGTAACGATTGGAAATGGATCAGGGAACTTGTTCTTGAATTCTGTATGCAATGAATTTGACTCAAACCTCTTGGATCTTGTGATTGAGGAATTCTTGATTCTTGGATGGTTAACTTGAACAACACGATCCTTGCTCAATTCAGCCAAATTCTTGTGTGAATTATGATCTATGGATGATGGTGATGATGATCAAATCGAAAATTGTGAGAATTGATGAGAATTTGAGAGAGTTTGAATTGATTTTGCAAATTGGAAAAAGTGTGTGGAACTTGTGTTTATGAGCAAATGTGATCACCAACCCTTGCATGAACCTCTCCATATCAACATATAGGTGAGTTTAGAACCTCCTAGAAACTTGGAGAAACTTCCCTTGCACTCTTTCCTTACATTTTGGATTATGTTTCTTCCTTTGTAAGCAACCTTGAATAACTCTCAAAATTTGAAATAACCTCAAAATTCCACTTTAGCCAATGTTCTCAAAATGATTTTTCCATTCAAAATGACCTATAATTTTGTCCCATTTGGCCAAAATATGAAAAATCTCATTTTTAAGTCCTTTTTTATTCATTAAATCCAACAATTTTGAAACCTTGTGCTATGAATCTTTCCAATATCTCATGGTTACTTTTCTAGACACAAAATGTCATTTGGAACAAGTTTGATGTTGTAAAGTTTTCCATTTGAAGCTTCCTTGTATAAGTTTTGGCATAGGCTTGAAATCACCTGTAATTCTCAGATGACCAAAATACCCTTTGCTTGCCAAGACCATAACTAGAGTTACACAAATCATATGAAGGCATACTATACCATTCTAGAAAGCTAAGACAATGAGGAACAACTCTTATGTTTACCAGAAATTCATTTGAAATCTCCTTGAGGGGTAAAAATAGCTTGGAAGTCAAGTCACTTTCACAGACAAAATTTCAGATACCTCAGATGACCTGTAACTTGTAAGGACCATAACTTGAGTTCTATAAATATCCTATATGTCTTCCACCACTCAAATTAAATGTCTTAAGATCCTCTACAAGTTTCATGTTGGCCAAGGATCCATTTGAAGCTTGCATTTTGACTTATCTTGCTTGAAAATTTGACCCAAATTAGGGGATTTTACACAGAAACCCTAATTTAGAAACTCCTCTTCTCCTTGATTTCTCTTGAATTCTTCTTGAATTCTTCTTGACACAACATCACATCCTTCTCTACATGTCAAATGATGAACCCCACATCTTTCCAATAGCCCTTAATGCCTTTCAATCAGTCATTTGACCTAGAGTTGACCCCAGATGAAACCCTAGTTGACTGTCTTCAACTGCAATACTTGTGATCATATCAAGGACTTGTCTTCTTCTTCAAATGACTTTCTAAGTCTCACATGATGTCCAGATACTCTCCATGCTCAACCCACAACTCACAATTTCTTTGTTGATCCTCAGATACCCTCAGATAGGAGATGGATGCACTGCTTGATCCATTGACTTTCCAGCTTTCAAATTCTTTCTGATGACTTGAAAGGGATTGAATTAGAATAATAACCTCTTGATAGGCTCATAGAGATGAGAATAATGATTGGTCCCCTGTTGGATGACTTGCTATGCTTATGCTATGCATATGGTTAGGCTATGTACATGACTCTATATGCAAATGCTAATGATATTGAAACATAAACCAAGTGAATAAGGTTGAGCAAATTTTAGGGTGCAACAGCTGCCCCTATTCATGCGACTTGGACCCGATTGGGCGAAGAGCGAACGGCCTTCAAACATTCGAGGTACGAGACGGTTGAATACTAAGAACCCATAAATTTGCCAACCGCAGAAATAAACTGCGCCACTGCTTGGGGAACGACATTCATCAACTGAATCTGACTGTTATGGCAACCCACTGATCTCGTGCGACCGTGCTGGGGATGACTCGTCTGCCTTCTCGTCAGAAATAAATCGTCCCCGTTAGGAATAAACTCTTCCATGTTAGGAATAACACCGTTCACGTAAGGAATAATACCGTCCACGTTAGGACTAAGACTTCGTCTGGATCTGTCCACGTCAGGACTAAACTCTCTGGATTATGAATACTTCGTCCACGTTAGGACTTACCGTTCCACGTTAGGAATATATGTCCACGTCAGGACCCACCTTTCCACGTAAGGAAAATATCTCTTTTCCACGTAAGGAAACCATCTATTGTCTTGATTTGTCCACGTAAGGACTCTAATCTTTCCACGTAAGGAATACAATTTCTTTCCACGTAAGGAATCAAATCTTTCTTTCCACGTAAGGAAACCACAATCCTTCCGATTTGTCCACGTAAGGACTCCCTTCTTTCCACGTAAGGAACCCGTCTTCTTTCCACGTAAGGAACCCGTCTTCTTTCCACGTAAGGAAACCGTCTTCTTTCCACGTAAGGAAACCAATTTTCTTCCACGTAAGGAATAAAATTCTTGATCTGTCCACGTAAGGACCCCCCTCTTTCCACGTAAGGAATGCATCTTCTTTCCACGTAAGGAATCAACTTGTCCTCGTTAGGACTACATCGTCCACGTTAGGACCCACCTTTCCACGTTAGGAATCAAACTTGTCCACGTCAGGACTCACATCTTGATTTGTCCACGTAAGGACTCCAATCTTTCCACGTAAGGAATATCATTTCTTTTCCACGTAAGGAACACGCTTTCTTTCCACGTAAGGAATCACATTTTGATTTGTCCATGTAAGGACTCCAACTTGTTCCACGTAAGGAATCATATCTTTCCACGTAAGGAATCTCCATCTTTCGATTTGTCCACGTAAGGACTCCAATCTTTCCACGTAAGGAATCAACTTCTTTTCCACGTAAGGAATGCATCTCTTTCCACGTAAGGAATACTTTTTTTTTCCACGTAAGGAAACCGATCTGATACGTCCACGTAAGGACTCAATCTTTCCACGTAAGGAATAAACTCACTCTTCCACGTAAGGAACTGAAACCTCTCTTTCCACGTAAGGAATAAACTCGTCCACGTCAGGACCTATGTTTCGTTTGGATTTGTCCACGTCAGGACTCAGGCATCTTCGACCCGCTGGGGAAATAACTTGTCCACGTCAGGACTCACATCTTCCTCTGATGAAATAATAGAACCTGTCCACGTTAGGACTTGCACGTCTTCGACTTGCTGGGGAAGTGAGACTTGTCCACGTCAGGACTCACATCTTGCTCACAACACGGAGAAGGATAAATTTGTCCACGTCAGGACTCTCGCCTCTTGACGACACGAAGAACTATAAACTTGTCCATGTCAGGACGCACATCTCACCATCACGAATAAAGCTATCTGCTGGAAATAAATTGTCCACGTCAGGACACCAACACGAAGAGTAACCCACTTTTGTCCATATCAGGACTCCACACTCAATCAATACCGCATATCGTCACCTGGAAGAAATGTCCACGTCAAGACTCCACATAACAACAATTCTGAAAAATCGAACCCGTCCACGTTAGGACCAGCACCTCCTATCAACCATGAGGAAATAAATCTGTCCACGTTAGGACCCCACTTTTCTAGCACGAAGAAAACCTGTCAATAAAATTGTCCTTGTCCGGACTCATCCTTCCATTGGCCCGCAAACTTCTTATCACTGACGTTACAGCAACTTTGAGGCTGACTCTACTGGGGATATTTGGAAACCAAACTTCCGGACGCCTATTCTGATAACCGGCGATGGCCTCTGAAATTCTGGTTCGGGAAACCCTCTAATGACAAATAACTCTGCTTGAGAATGAGGAGAAATCCTGCCTACCCACTCTGACGGGGAATACACGAGAAATTCATAAATAACTCAAAGAGAACTTCGTCATGACAACTTTGTGGGGAGCAGTGCCAACGCTGGAACTTCATTGAATGTCTTGCGCCGAGGCCTCGAATGCTTGATACTTCATTTGAGCAAGAGCTCTCTCTACCTGCAAGAGAAACAATACTTGAAACAGACGGTTAGCCAACCTGGTTTATGTTTCAAAATGCATGTGTTCGACAATGATGCAACGCTCCATTCGACATGGAAATGCTACGCTTTTTCATTTGGTGAATGCAAGTATGACACTATATGCCGATGCCGATGCAGACTCGAACTGCCGAGATGCAGGAACTGCTTCAGCAAAATAAATGCTGAAGATAATGCCAACTCCGCTGGGGATAAATGACCTTGCTGGAGAATTATTCCAGCAAAATAAATGCTGGAAGAGTGAAGTCGGCTCAGCTGGGAAATTGGGAACTTAAGCTAGACACCTTGTTGAAGTAATACCCTGCTGGGGAATATAACTCTGCTGGAGAATAGCAGATGCGCTTGGTATGATTGGACTTCTGCTGGAAAGTGAACAGATATCACACGGTATTTTGACAAAATAAATGCCAGGACTCACGCCAACTCTGTCGGGGAGAGTCTCAATCTTCGAGTTCCACTGGAAGGAATGTAAATACTGGTTGGAAAGAGAACTCCGCTGGGGACGGGACGATTCTCTTGGGGAAAATCAACTGCCTTTGCTGGAGAGTAAATGACCCTGCGGGGAAAGGTGAACTGTCTGAATATACTTCACAAATATCAATCCTCTGAGGCTAAACCCACTCGGCTTGAGATACACCGTCTGAATACAGCCTTATAATCTTGGAATCGCCAAACTCTGCTGAGGATGAATGACTTTGCTGGAGCATGTCCTTTGGATAAGCTACAGCTAGCTGGGGAATTCGATCCTTCTTCAGGAAGCACATGCCTGACCTGCGTGGGGGTCGAGCCTTTCATTACTGCAATCTTTTGATCATCTTCCTCGTACGGCTATGAAACCTGCAACAACCCAAACAAGACAAGACAAGCCTATGCAACCAAATCGATTCAGGTTAGTGACGTTATTTTCAGTTAGTTCAAAGCTTTAGCAATCGTTGGCAAGGGCCAGTGATGTTATACACATGCTAGTTTCCGTAAACTTAGGCGTTTATCATGCACAAAACAGTAAAGAACCAGCATCAAGTACTGAATAACATTTTTTATTGATTGGGCCCCTGAATGGGCGGAGTTTTTGTACACGGGATGTAACTCCTGAAAAGAGGAAGCTACGCAAAGCAAATACACAAGTATGCACAAGAAGCATAAATATTTTGACAAATTAAATTTGTACACATGTCGGCAACGGGATGCAGACGAACACCACGAACTGATCCTCCTATGACTCGTCCGACTCTAATGCTTTCCCGGTATCCACACTTCCGAAGAGATTGTATCCAATAATCGACCCCTCGAGCGTATTCTCCCGCGCTGATGCTCACCGTAATATCAAATTCGGACCGCAGTCATTTGCTTTTCAAATCCCTAACTTTTGCGTGAACCGCCCTTTACGGGTTTTCAGTTCACCGGGATACCCTTTTTTGCCGAAGCCGCCCAGTGTAGGTTTTCAACTTCGCGGGTGTACATTTTTCAATTTTATCCCTAACTTTTGCCCGAACCTTTCATTCTGTTTTTGGTTCGCCAGGATGCCCCATTTTTGCCTGGACTTTCTTTTTTTCTGTCCAGCGGGTCAATTTTAAGCAAAGTATCTTTTAACTGCGTCCGAATTCACAGGCGACGTAAGGTCTTCACCGTCCATAGTGGACAATAACAACGCTCCTCCTGAAAAGACTTTTCTGACAACATATGGCCCTTCGTAATTGGGGGTCCACTTGCCCCTGTGATCTGCCTGCGGCGGGAGAATCCTTTTCAGCACAAGGTCGCCCGTCTGAAAGCTTCGCGGATGTATCTTCTTATCATATGCTTTCTTCATTCGGCTCTGGTACAAACGACCGTATGCTAGAGAATCTAGCCTCTTCTCATCCATCAAACTCAATTGGTTCAACCTGTCTTTCACCCATTCTGCCTCGTCTAGCTGAACGTCTCGCAATACCCTCAGAGAAGGGATCTCCACTTCCAACGGTAGTACTGCTTCCATTCCGTATACCAACGAGAACGGGGTTGCCCCGGTTGATGTGCGTACTGTCGTACGATAACCGTGCAAAGCAAAAGGTAGCATCTCGTGCCAATCCTTATAAGTCACCACCATCTTCTGAATGATCTTCTTGATATTCTTATTGGCCACCTCGACAGCGCCATTCATCTTGGGTCGGTAAGGGGAGGAGTTGTGATGTTCGATCTTGAAATTCTGACAGAGCTCCTTCATCATTTTGTTGTTCAGGTTTGATCCGTTGTCCGTGATTATCCGCTCGGGGATCCCATATCGGCAAATGATATCTCTCTTGATGAATCTGGCCACCACCTGCTTAGTTACATTTGCATAAGACGCTGCTTCCACCCACTTGGTGAAATAATCGATTGCTACTAGAATGAACCGGTGTCCATTAGAAGCCGTCGGCTCGATCTTTCCAATCATATCGATTCCCCACATCGAGAATGGCCATGGCGATGACATCACATTTAGAGGACTCGGAGGCACATGGATCTTATCAGCATAAATTTGGCATTTGTGGCACTTCCTTGCGAACTTGAAACAATCAGTTTCCATAGTCAACCAAAAATAACCTGCCCGCAGCAGCTTTCTCGTCATAGCATGCGTACCAAAGGTACCTTCGTGTATTTCCTCCATGAGCAGCTTTGCCTCTCTTTCGTCTACACAACGCAACAGCACCAAGTCGTGGTTTCTTCTGTACAAGACACCATCCGGATTCAAATAGAAATTACCCGCTAATCTCCTGAGAGTCTTCTGATCTTGACTGGATGCCCCAGCCGGATACTCTTTGTTCTTCAGAAAATTAAGGATATCAAAATACCACGGTTTATCATCGGATGCCTCATCAATAGCAAATACGAAAGCTGGTCTGTCAAGCCGAGAGATAATGATTCGGGGAGCCTCATTCCAGAAGTTGACTTTGTACATGGAAGACAAAGTGGCGAGAGCGTCAGCCATTTGATTCTCTGCCCGCGGTACGTGATGCAATTCAACTTTGTCAAAGAAAGGCAACAATCTCCTTGCATAATTCATGTAATGTATCAAATTGGGCTGACGTGTCTCCCATTCCCCTTTTATCTGATTCACCACCAGAGCTGAGTCTCCGTATACGTCCAGATTTTTGATTCGCAGATCAATGGCTTCTTCAAGCCCCATTATACAAGCTTCGTATTCGGCCTCATTATTGGTAACTGCAAAGGTCAATCGAGCAGTAAACGGGATGTGCGACCCGTGTGGAGTAGTGATGATTGCCCCTATTCCGCTACCGTAAGCGTTCACAGCTCCGTCAAATATCATCTTCCATTTGGAACCCAACTCTGGTCCTTCGTCTGGCAACGAATCTTCACAATCTTTCATCTTTAGGTACATGATATCCTCGTCAGGAAAATCAAACCTCATCGATTGGTAATCTTCAATAGGCTTCTCAGCCAAGTACTCAGACAACACACCCCCCTTTATAGCCTTTTGCGAGACGTATTGAATGTCATATTCAGTCAAGACCATCTGCCAACGGGCAATTCTCCCTAACAACGCCTGCTTTTCGAATACATATTTGATAGGATCCATCTTCGAGATGAGCATGGTTGTATGATTCAGCATGTATTGCCTCAAACGCTTGGCTGCCCAGGCTAGCGCGCAACAAGTTTTCTCAAGCATTGAGTATCGAGATTCACAATCTGTAAATTTCTTACTCAAGTAATAGATCGCATGCTCTTTTCTTCCTGTCTCGTCGTGTTGACCGAGAACACAACCCATGCTTCCCTTAAGAACTGTCAAATACATGATCAAGGGTCTCCCTGCCACTGGGGGTATCAAAATAGGAGGCTCCTGCAAATACTGCTTTATTTTATCGAACGCCTTTTGACAATTTTCGTTCCACGTTACAGCTTGATCTTTCTTCAACAGCTTGAACAATGGTTCGCACGTAGCAGTTAGGTGAGATATGAACTGGGCGATGTAGTTCAACCTCCCTAAAAACCCGCGCACCTCTTTCTCTGTTTTAGGCGTCAGCATTTCTTGGATCGCTTTTATTTTAGCAGGATCGACCTCTATTCCTCTTTCGCTTACGATAAACCCCAGCAGTTTACCCGATCTCACCCCGAAGGTGCATTTATTAGGATTCAGCCTCAGCCTGAACTTCCTAAGCCTTTTAAATAACTTCAGCAGATTCACCAGATGCTCTTCCTCCGTCTGGGATTTGGCAATCATATCGTCAACATAAACTTCGATCTCTTTATGCATCATATCATGAAAAAGAGTCGTCATCGCACGCTGATACGTTGCCCCAACATTTTTCAAACCAAAGGGCATTACTTTGTAGCAAAATGTTCCCCAAGGTGTTATGAAAGTAGTCTTCTCCATGTCCTCTGGCGCCATTTTAATCTGATTATAGCCTGAAAAGCCATCCATGAAGGAGAATACGGAGTATTGAGCAGTATTATCAACTAGCACGTCGATATGAGGAAGTGGAAAATCGTCTTTTGGGCTCGCCTTATTCAAGTCCCTGTAATCCACGCACATTCGAACCTTGCCATCTTTCTTTGGCACTGGTACGATGTTAGCAACCCATGAGGGATATTTTGTCACAGCCAGGAAACCAGCATCCCACTGTTTTTGAACTTCCTCTTTGATCTTTACTGCCATGTCTGGTCTAGTTCTGCGAAGCTTTTGTTTGACCGGTGGGCATTCTTCTCTCAATGGCAGACGGTGCACAACCATATCTGTATCGAGCCATGACATATCTTCATACGACCAAGCGAATACATCACTATACTCTCGGAGCGTTTCAACCAATCTTCGCTTGATATCGCTCTGCAGTGCGGCTCCGATACGAATATTCTTCTCAACCCCTTCCGACCCCAAGTTGATAATTTCGATGACCTCTTCGTGAGGCAGAATGACTCTTTCCTCTTGCTTCACCAACCAAGACAGTTCTTCAGGAACGTCGCTATCTTCGACAACCTCTTCTTCGGCCTGAAATACCGGGTGCTCAAAGTCGGGACGAGTCATAGGTGGTTCAAGGATGTCATCTGAAAATGTTATCCTGCAAAAGGAATGGTTAAATGCTTCAAAAAGCGTATAAAGCGAATAGCCACGTTGCCATTTTATTGAAAAATACAAAACAAGAAAGACAGAGATCGAAATATTTGCACATGAAAAAAATGCCATTTATTTAATGATTAACACGCAATGTTCATAACAACACAGCCCTAAGCAAATCACGATGCCCCGGGCAAGACATCAGATTGTTCAACAATTAATAAAACAAAGCATTACTGTTTAAGAGTCACAGGAACAAGCTCCTGAATAGACCAGTTGCACAGTCCCTGCCCTGGCGTGCTTGGCTGAATCCAGGCATCCATATCACAGTCGCTGTCTCCTTCGTCAGACTCCGAGGCAGCATTGATGGTTTCATGACATACTCCACTGGCATAGATTGTTATTGGCCCTCTGAAACGAGGTGCCCCCACAGTAGGTGTTGACGACGACGGTTGGTATCCCAGCCCGAACCGGTCCATCTTTACAGGAATATCCAGCACTTTGCCCCAGCCCTTTGCTTCTCCTGCCTCCACCAGAGCTTGAGCTTCTTTATACGACGAGACGGCTATCTCTGACACTTTGCTCGGCCCGGGACCTTTGTCCTTGATACGCAACCCTTCAAATGCCTGGCAGGGTGTTTCGTGGATCTCTCCGTCGACCTCCACATATTTAAATGACGACAGATGGCTGACCAGGATGTCTTCTTCTCCGTATATGGTGACTACGCTGTCCCCCACCATATATTTCAACTTCTGATGCAGGGTAGACGTGACTGCCCCAGCCCCATGAATCCAGGGTCTTTCGAGCAGGCAGCTATATGCGGGCTGTATATCCATGATATAAAATTCCGTTGCAAACACCTCCGGCCCCACCTGTAGAGGCAATGTTATCGATCCAAAGACTGTTCTTCGCGTGCCATCAAATGCTCTGACTACCAAGTCACTGGGCGTGCACAGGATTCCTCTGACATCTAGCTTCATCATCGCTTTCTTGGGCATCACATTCAAAGACGATCCGGTGTCTACCAATACATGCGACATTACTGATCCTCTACACTCGACAGATACATGCAGCGCCATATTATGATCTCTCCCCTTAGGGGTCAAATCGAAGTCGGTAAAGCCCAAGCTGTGGCCTGCATTTACATGTGCCAACACTCCTTCCAGCTGATTCACGGAGACGTCTTGGGGTACGAAGGAAGTATCCAAGACTTTCAGCAATGCATTTCTGTGAGCTTCAGAACACAATAGCAATGACAGTATAGATATTTTTGACGGTGTCTGCTGCAGATGCTCCACAATCTTATAATCACTTTTTCGAATCAAGCGCATGAACTTTTCTACATCTTTCGATGCCGCTTCTTTGCCGCTTGCTTGCACTGGGACATTCTCAACCATCTTCCCCTTTCCTTTCGCTAGTCTTTCGGCCTCCACCTCAGGCGATATGAAGATCCTACCACTCCTTGTCATACCTCCTGAACCAACCACATTCTCTACAGTCTCGGCTGGTTGCTTATTAACATCAATCTTTATTCCATCATAATACACTTCTAACCCATATGACCATGGGACTGCCTTTGTGTTCTCGTACGGGATTGGTTCGGCCTTAGTTATGGTGATCGGCGGTCGCTGAGCCGGTGCTGTTATAGTGATTGTCTTTCGAGGAATCGTTACAGTGGCCACATCACTCTGTTCATCTGCTACTGCCCCTGCGGGCTCTTCGATTGCTGCTCGGTCAAACTGCAATGTGCCTCCATCAATTAAAGCCTGGATGCCTTTCTTCAAATCATCACACCCCCCAGCTAGGGTCCAGCATTCTAAGCAATACTCGTCACATCCTGGATAAACACCCCCTTGTAATAATCTGCTTTTTATCTCGCTTAGCGGCGTCTTTAAATCGTCGACACTCATAATCAGATTCAACCCTTCCTCAGTTAGAATGGCGTTTGCCCCATGATTAGGCATGGGCTTCTGCACTATATTCGGCCCTGCCTGTTGCACCCTAAAATTTGCCCACCGGTTTTCCGACTTTGACTGGCTTTGTTTCGTTTTCATATGCATATCATTTAGGTCAATCATCATATTGCATAACTAACTAGTTTATCTAGATTTTTCTCTTTTGTGAAACTAGAAATTTGGTGCAAGAAAGTGAAGGGCTTGATTAGTCAAGATTTGAGGGAAGAATCAACCAAAATTGTCCTATCCACATTCAATTTTCTCTTTAAAGGTTCACCCGACTTTTGGTCATGATCTTCCGAAAATTAGGTCGTGAGTTGGTGTCAATGCTCTTTGTAATTGACAAGTTTTTGTTGACCTCGAAGTAGAATTCAAGAGGAATCATTGGGCTTTATTAGGGAGATTTGATTTTTGAACCACATTCTAAGTTATGTCAAGTTTAACTTTTAAAAGAAATAATGATGGTGTGCTTGGTCCATTTTGAAATTGTGATTATGAGGGGATAAGAGATCGGTTCTACATGGGTTTGTCGGTATAAATTGTTATCGAGACACATCCATAGTTGTGCAAAGAACATATTGCATGTCATACATCAATGTTATTGCCAACACAAAGGAACAAAGATGTTGCTATGATTGACACAAAGAATCAGATCATAAAATGGCCACTTCCATTTTCTTTTCCACGTGGGATATTTTTAAAAGAAAAAGGAGGTCAAATGTACTAGCTTCAAATGAGTTTACATGAGGAAAACGATACATCATAAACCACCTGATACAATAATTTTCAAATGTAATGCTATAATGTGCTTTCAATTACAGCATGCCTTATTGTTAAATTTTACAAGCTAAAAGCCTCCGCCAATGTACAGACCCTGACTTCAAACGACCTTCATGTGACCCACCTCTCCAAGCATTATAACAATAGACAAGATTCACACAAGCTCTGTGAGATACTCATAAATTCGTCAACTGCTACAAATTCACGAAAAATAAACCATAATTCAAACCATATATTAGTACAAGAAAATAAATGATGAGCAATCCAACAAAAAAGGTTACAATCAAAATCATAAAATCTTGATACATGCTTTTGACGGACATTTAGGCGAAGTCCATGTGCTGGCTTTTGCTGTCCGGTCTCCATTTCGCGGGATGTACGACAACGCTTAACGCATACACCATCCTACATACCCACATCACAACCATAGTTGCTATCACCTGCAAGTTCATGTCAAAACAGCCGTGTATTAGTGCAAAAATAAACAATAAAGATAGTTGGAGACTTATTTTCATAACAGCACCAGAGAGAAATAAAAAGAGAACCATAAAAGAAGCGAACAGGATACCTTTGCCTTGGAGGAAGAATGCTCATTGTATACTGAGGTGTTTCAAGAAAAGGAAGAGTCTCGGTTGCTTCCATGCCATCCGACTGAATGTGGACAATCATATGCCTAAATGCTTCGTGCAGATACTCGATCGGTTTGTAGAGTCGGCGGCATGTCTTGAGAGGAGGTCGGGAAATTGATTTCATGTGTGTTTGCGGTATCCGATTTCCAAAACAAATGGACTAGCTCATAAGCGAAGTTTATTTTGTTTACCAGATCCGTTGTAGCAATGATATTTGTTGAAGATTTCAACCTGTTAACGAGGGATTTCTCGATCACCAGAGTTCTGTTAGACACTTATGAGAAATTATGTTCAAACTCATTCAAAACCGCTGGGTTGAATTTGCTGGAATCAATTCTTAGGTTGCAACTTGTACAAAACATCATCTGAAAAGTGTTGATAGCTAGCCTCCACACAGGTTATGCCACTACCTTCACACTGAGACAAAATTCTGCTGCCGACAATACCTGCGAAAACTTACAAGCTTCGTACGAATCTGCAACAAATTCCCACATAGAAACAGTAACAAACCGACAACACCTCCAGAATCGTACCTGCAAAACGACAAAATAAGTTGTGCCTCATTTTGAAATTGAAAACAACCACACACAACAATGAAACTGTATGCCCCAAGCATGCTGCCACACTCCAAAGTGACATAGAACAAAACCTGCATAACACAGCCTACACCCTGCAGCACAACAAGAAACAAAATCAGCCTACACAAGCCATGCCAAGCTCTGCACAAGCTGTACCAGCCTGCTACAAACCAACTCTGCTACAACCAGTGAAACCCCACACCAGACATCCTATCCTGCACAAACAGCCAAAAAAACCCTGCTACACACAATAGCCTGCAAAATCTGTCAACAATAGGACAAACCCTGCGGAAATTTCATAAAAAAGACCACAGCAAGTCCTGCAGATAAAAACGATAACAGAAGCAAAGGAAAGGAAGCGATTCGGAGGCAAGAAAAAAGAGATAAGGTGTAAGGAATGAAGAATAAGAGGGGGGGGAACCTCCACACAAACTGAGAACCTTCTAACAACTTTCTTCTTCAAAAACCTACAAATTTCCCAATCTTCAACCCTAACCTTCTTCCTCCTTATTCAAACCACCACCCAAAACTCACTCTTCTCCTATCTCCAAAGTTCTGCTAACTTGATTCAAACCCTATCTTCAGTTTCAACAAGCCGAAAACTACTTGCTCCTCTTCAACAGACCGTAAAGCCCTCACTGAAGCAACAACACAGCCCTTAACCCTATCTCCATTTAACCAACCTCTTCTCTTCAAATAAAATAGAGTAAAGAACACCAATATGAAAATCTCAGAGGAAACCTTCAAACCGAAAATTCCTTCAAACCAAAAGCTCACCTTGTTCTTCAACAACATGAAATCTGCAATGAACAACATCTCTGACCAGAACCAACAACCATTACCATCTTTAACTCCAAACTCCACCGTTAAGTTTTCCTCAGTTACTTCTCTTCAACATCCAAGGCGAACCATTCAATCTTCGATACCCTAAACTTTCAACCATATGAACTCAATCATCTCCAGCCGTCATCGCTCTTCAAACATTCGAAACTTACCACGCACAATCCGCTGCTTTCAACAATAACAGGGAGAGCTGAGCACCACTCCATTCAGAATAACAAGGGGAGTAAAACAGAAAAGGAAGATCGCAATGCAGCAGAAGCAAGGTTGGTACTTTCATACCTGATGAGTTCAAACGCACATCTTTTTTTCAATTCCTCTGGCATAGGTAACTTGCAAGTTCATTTCTTTATCAGTTGTTGGTTCATTAACTTTGATTTGCGGTCCTCTAAACCTGAAATCTCCTTCAAAACACTTTACCTCCACAAACTTCGCCATCTCCAAACGGACAAACCTTCAGTCTGCACCTTGCGTCAATAACATCCTGTCTAACCTCACATCATCACCATGAAAACCTGCAAGTTTCATTCACAAAACCACATTGAGTCTTCCATTAACAACAACAAAAATCTCTGCTTGTAAACCTCCTCAAAACCTGTACAACAGCAACTCACATCACCTGCAAATCAAACTCTAATCACCGAAAGAACACACACAAACGGAAACTTGCTCACCTTCAACGAAGCCGACTGTCGATCCGCTGTTCAGGTTCCGTTCTCGCTTCGACCGTGTAACCCTCCATAACCGAAACCTACACGAACCCCATCGAAACCCAGAACTTAAAACCATGAAAACCTCAATCAAACAGCCCTCCAAATCCTCTGTGCTCAGTAGCCTCAACCTTCATCACTCTCACTCAAGACAACCACCTGTTAAAAAAAACAACAACAAACATAAACCAAATTCCCAGAACTCATCATCTTCAAACTCACCAATAACTTCGCCGTCTTCTTCATTTCCTTCACAACGCTCATCTCAGAACCATGGCAGAACCTCACAAGCTCGTTCAAACTCACTCAGAAACGCAACAACTGAACACGCCGTCGCAACCTGTACGACATCCAACCCACACAAACCATTCTTTCACCAGCTTCCTCTTCTTCAATCCATTTCCATAATCATCAGAAAAATCCTCCAACATCCAAATCTCACACTTCGCAACTTCCTTCCACCATTGACGAAACACCATTTCACCTTCATTCCACAACCTCAAAACATTCGCCTGCTACAAACCACATCACCTTTACTCTTCCTTCATCAAACTTCCGCTCCTCCAACCCGTTTTCAACAAAACAACCAGCAAACTTCAGCTGAGAAATTTCCGAACAACAATCGAACCACCATAAATCAAACTCCATTCGAACCTTCTTCAATAAACCATCTTTCGAAAACCCCAAACCTTCTTCAACAATAAATCAAAAAAGAGTGGATTCAGATTTGGAAAATCTGACTTGGTAATTACCATCATCTTCGATTTTACTCAACCATTGTCTTCCATTTTTACCCACCGGTCCACACAAATCCTTCATGACCCAGAAGCTTCAACTCAAAACCCGGATTTCCATTCCTTCAAAGAACAAACAAACCTCAAACCGCCATTGACACAATCAAAACCCATTCTCCAAACTTATCACCTTCGCAAGCTGAAACAGAATGAAAAGAACAAACGGATTTGAAACTCACATAGAGATTTGGGACGAATCATTTGAGCGTGTGAGAGCGAGTGAAGGGAAGAGAGCAAAATGAAGGCCGTGTCGTTTTTTTTGTATTTCCGTCGCTCCGATTCTCATCAGGTTTGGACCGTCACGTTTGTTTTACTTTGATGGAGTGATGTTGTTTGTTGGCTTTCTATCCTTATCATTGTTTGAACCGTCATGGTCTGTTGTTTTTTTTGAAAAGAAAAAATAAAGATGTTTGCTAGTGATGACCACAAATCTGCACTTCTTTTGAGTAGGTAATGGGCCCACACGACCCATGATGTTGTTTTACTCTCTGCAAACCCCCACCGTGTTCCTTTAGTGTGTGTGTGTGTTGTGGGCTTTGAGCCCATTTTCGTTTTAAGATTACACACCACCCTTTTTTTTCCTTTCATGCACCCCTCCCTATTTTGTTTTATTTTATTTAACATATTATTATTATTATTATTTATTATATATATGTTTTGAAGTTTTATTAACTTTTTTTATATATATAGTTTTAGATACTTGTTTCACTTTTTAAGTTGGATTTATTTCTCATTTGTCATTGGGCATTTTTTTCCATTCTCATTCGTTTAGGTCGATGATGAGACCTCTGTAATTCGTTATTAATCAAATTGTTGACGGATAACGTAGGATATGAGACCACCTTTTTCTCTCCTCATTTCTTTTCATCTTTCGACTTTATTTTGACTTTTGGTGATCGATGAGGTCTTGTAAGACGAGATCCCACTGTTTTGGTCCGTGCGACATGATTCAATTGGAGAACGATCCTCAATGTCGTTTCTCTATCTTGTCCATAGCACGAAAATCAATATGTGGCCTCTTATAGTTTGACTTCCCTTATAAGTCGAGCAAAGGCGGTTTAGCGTTACATTTGTCCCGATTCAATTCATCGACGCTATCAAACCATCTTCAATAAAGGAATCAAGTTATATTCGTGTTGAATTGAAAAAAGAGGATTAAGTGTAGACTTTCTCCCTCTCCGAGTGTCGAGATGCTCACTGTAGTGTGGGTGGTTTTGACACTCGTCTTTCAATGTGAAGACGCTCGTATTCTCTGCACTCATCCATATCCTTCTCTCCTAAAACCTCGGCTCCGCACCGAGTACATTTTCAAACCATTTTTCTCCTAAAACCTCGGCCTTGCGCCGAGTGCATTTTCAAAATCTCTTTCATTAAGAATCAATTCTTTGTATTGAATTAAAAAGACAGGATTGGGTGTAGACCTCTTCTTCTTCGAGTGTTGGGATGCCCACTGTAGTGAGGGTGGTTTCGACACTCGTCTTTCAATACGAAGACACGACTTCTTCCATCACCTCTCCTTTCAAAATTTCCTTCTGTAACCTTTCACACCTAAAACCTCGGTGTCGCACCGAGTGTATTTTCAAATCATTTTCACAGCAAAACTTGAATGGTCGTTGAGTGGTTAGGCGTAGGCCTTCTCCTATCCCGAGTGTTGACGTTTACCGTAGGGTTCTCTGTCGCGAAGCACTTACCATTCAAAACCAAAAACATCTTTAATAAGAGAATGAAGTTCTCTTTGCATTGAATTAAAGAGAGAGGATTGGGTGTAGACCTCTTCTTCTCCGAGCGTAGGGATGCCCACTGTAGTGAGGGTGGTTTCGACGCTCGCCTTTCAATACGAAGACGCCTCGTTCACCACACCCTTTTATAACAAAAACTTTGAGATAAAGAATTGGGTACTACCCGTGGGGGTTACTATCCGAGGACCTATCTCGCCCCAAAAACAATCTCAACCAATCAAACATGATACCTTGCCTCGCATGGCGAAAACCAATCTTTCAAACAGGATATGTTACGTCCGTTCTACCGCAAACAGGTAACGCATAAGTCTCCTCACATGCGAGCAGCAAAACACCTAAACTGCTAGAACGCGTACGATAACATCATCCACAAAACACACCGGTTATCCGCACCGTAGGCACGAACTACGTTTGCTCTGATTTCTCATGCCAGATGAGAGTACGTAGGCACAAGACGACGATGTCTTGGCGAGCATAATCCCCCTATCACCCGTAGTTTCCCGAACTACGTCGACTCTGACTTTCTCATATTTGTTGAGAATACGTAGGCCTAGGACCGCGAAGTCCTATCGAGTCCTTTCCTCCCCTCGTCACCCCTTTGTTCCCCGTTTCTAACCTTTCCCTTTCCCCTTGGAACACTCTCTTTATAGCATAATATTTAAGCAAATATAATCACACATCGATAAACAAAAGGTTCCCATCGAGTACGATGGATGCGAGGGGTGCTAATACCTTCCCCTTTCATAACCGGCTTCCGAACCTGTTCTTGGTCGCGAGACCATCTTATCCATTTCTTTCTTAAGGTTTTCTCGATATTTTCCTTTCCCCTCATGGGATAAATAAAGTTCGGTGGCGACTCTTCTGTCCTATCTTTTTCGCCTCCCCGTCGTTGCGCGATGCATTTTTCGAGTAGCGACAACTGGCGACTCTGCTGGGGACCTCCTAGCCAAACCTAATTTGTTTGTCGTGTTTGTGTTTTGTTTTTTGCTTTAATTTATTTTGTGTTTTATTCTCTACCTGTTGGGTTTATTGGGATGGGTTGTAAGGATAAAGCTTTCTACCCGAGCTTTTGAGTATACACTAAGATTAGGAGGTAGTTTCTTTCTGATTTGCGAGACGTAGGACTCGTTGAATTGGTTTGAATTCCACCGCTCAGATGAGACCCCGTTGGAACAA
The DNA here is from genome assembly GCA_963859935.3 of Lathyrus sativus. Lineage (NCBI taxonomy): Eukaryota > Viridiplantae > Streptophyta > Magnoliopsida > Fabales > Fabaceae > Lathyrus > Lathyrus sativus. The sequence continues at coordinate 232,560,726 of OZ012735.1, read as the reverse complement.
TGATGTCTTACGTGTAGTCGTAACGGCGTCTTTATTTCCAATTGGGAGTCATTGACTCTGAGGACCTTTTGTAGAACCTTATTCCGAAGGTTCCTAAAACATAACTCTGTGTTCATCCTTTGAAGGGATTATCGTCTTACGAGTAGTCGTTCTGATGGAAAATTTTTGAGGTTTAGTGCATGGGACTTTGTTTAAAAGCCTTTGGAATACCCTCTTATAAACCAATAGATTGCCCACCCGAGGTGAGAGATATCTCGTTGTGTTGCGTTGCAGGATTTGTGACTTTGATCCTTTGTGTGTTACATTAGCATTTTGCATTGCATTTCATTTGCATCTCATTTTTGCATATCCAACCCCAACCGGAGCAGAGAGCTTACCTGTCTTTTGTCCAACCCGCAGTTGATTTCCCGACATTCACATTGGATTTGAGTTAGCTTCTGGAAGGATCATGGACTCAGAGGAGCAGAATTTGGTTATTACAAGGGCAGAGTTTGAGATGATGAAGAATCAGTTGGATCAGCTCATGGAGGCCATGGCAGCCATGACAAGAGGAGAGACCAATGTTCAGAGGACTCCAGTGAACAATGTTGCTCGAGCTCAGCCTGTGCAAATTCCTGTCGAAGATCAAGAGCATACTATTGTCAGAGATAGAGATTCATCTTCTCTCCATGACTCGGACTATCAGAACTTCACTTTCTCTGTGCCAGATTTCCAAAGGGTTGTTCCAAAGATTAATCCTAAAAACCCACAGACTGTTGAGTTTATGAGAAGGTATCGTCTGTTGGATGAAAAGCTTGATGCCCTGATGAGTCAAAACACTCTTAATTTGAATGCTTCGAGCATGTGTTTGGTGCCAGGTCTTGTGATGCCTCCGAAGTTTAAGGCGCCCAATTTTGAGAAGTGCAAAGGGGATAGTTGTCTGAAGCAGCATTTGGTGATGTATTGCAGAAGAATGACCTCGCATGTCCACAATAACAAGCTTATGATTCACTGTTTCCAGGAAAGTCTGAGTGGGGCATCGTTGAGTTGGTATATGCAGTTGGAAAGTGGTTGCATCCGATCATGGTCAGATTTAGCCAATGCCTTTGTGAAGCAGTACAACTACAATCTCGACATGAACCCCAGCCGCATGCAGTTGCAAGAATTATCTCAAGCGGACAATGAATCTTTTAGAGGATATGTGCAGAGATGGAGAGAATTAGCTGCTCGTGTTCAACCACCACTTCTGGAAAGAGAATTGGTTGACCTATTTGTGGATACCTTGCAAGGTCCGTACTATGATAGAATGATTGGTAGTAAGGTAGTGAACTTTTCTGACTTGGTAAAAGCAGGAGAACGTATTGAGAGCGGAATCAAGAGTGGAAAGATCCGAGACATCTCAGATACCTCAGTTTATGAAAGTGAATCAGTTGTCAGCTCTAAAGAGGAATGGAAAAAAGAAAGTAATGATATCCCCGAATCTCCATTACCTCAGATTCAGTTTTCAGACGTTTCAAGTATTCAGAGTCAGCAACCTGTTAGGTCTGCGTATCAGATATCTGCTTCCATACAGAGTCAACATTTATACCGTCATCAGCCACGTCAGCACGCCCGACGAAGACCGAGGAAGCCAGAGAGACATTTCACTCAGTTGCCGTTGTCGTACAGTCAGATATTGCCAGACTTGATCAGAGGTGGTTTGATAGTGCCGAAGAAAGCTGATCCAGAGACTTCTCCACATCCTTCAGATTCTGATGTCAACGCCCGCTGTGAGTACCATGTTGGGGCACAGGGGCATTCAACTGAAGACTATAAGGTGCTTAGAAGCCAGGTTCAGACTCTGCTGGACTCCGACAGGTTTTCAATCACGCCTCAGGGTATTCAGATCAACGATCTTCCTTCGTCAAGTCATATGGGTTCGGCAGCTAATGTCATGGAGGGATTCACCGAGAGCATATGTTCAGAAGAGTATCAGACGGATTTCGATGAGCAATTCTAAAGATGGCTGGTTCAGCAGCAAGTCAAGAATGAAAGCCCAGTTCCCCGAAGCTGGCAATCTTTCTATCATGTTATTCCTTTGCATTTGTAGTTTCTTTTCTGTTTAAGTGTGAACTTATTTGCAAATTTCATTTGTAAGACGTGTTTGTTTTTGATTGATAATGATAATGAAATGGATATGCATGTTTTGATTAAATCCATTCGTGTTCACTCAATGCTTTTTATTGATGTCAAACGCTTGTTTAAGCGGAATCCGATGGAGGATGACGAAGTTTAAAGACGCAAGCTTCCGAATGTATGCTTTTGAATAAAACCTCTGCTGATGATGTACAGGCATTGTTTCAAACCCTAAACACAGGAGATATAAGGATGTTAATCCCTTGTCAACCCCTTTGAGCCTAGTTGTAGGAGTTTCTTTCTGAAAACGAAAAAAAAAACCTCAATCTTAACCTGGGGCAGGGTAGGTATCAGTTAATCCGGCTAAACATCCAACTTGTAGTAGGAATGTACTCGTTCAAGGATCAATCACACCTTTAGAAGTCGTACCTAAAAAACTAAAGAGTGAGACAGTCACAATCCCTTTTAAAGTCAGACCAGCTGGTGTCACATTGATTTGTTCCAAAAAAAGAAAAGAAAAAACAGAAGCCCGCTAAGTCGATAACCTGAAAACAAATGGCTTAGGAAAAATTAGGGCATCCCGCTGGACTTCGAAATCAAATGATATACTCAAAAGAGCCAGTCCAAGCAAAAATAGGGAATGAATAATGATGAAGAACAAGTCGTGTGAGCCAAACACCAAAGACGAAAAGCGAGTGACTGTCACTCCAAAAGCTTATGGTTTCTTGAACCATCACTCCTGTCAGTCAACCTCCGAGGGGCGAGCGAGTGTGGAATTAGCTGAACGTAGGATTGGAGAACATCAAGAAGAGTGGGTGGTTTAAACAAAACTTTGAGCCTTACATCCTTTCTTTCAAACCGTGAACCTAACCAAGTTACAACCTTCAAAAGTCCTAATTGAAGCAAGTTTGTTTCGAAAGCATACTTCGGTAAAGATCGCGTCGAAACTGACTCCTAAAAGGATTTTCTTACCCTATGGGTACTGATATTGACATTCTGATAAGTGATTCATTCACTATACATCACAACTTTTTTCTAGTGAACAAACTTGGATTTCAAAACTGTCATATACATGGCATTAATATTATATTTTGCAAAATGATTTGTTTTACTTGTGATTAAGCACTTGACATCAGGAGAGTTCCTACAGTGGAAAGTTTGATCGGTAAGATGCAGAACGCCTGAATGCTCTGTTGAGCAGGGGCAAGCCATATCAGATGATCATCAAGGGAGTCAGCCATCCTAAGATACAGTTAATCTGGGGCAATCAGGTCGAGATTCGATAAATCTCTCGAAGTCAGCCAGGGGCACTTCTCTACAAATCAGCCAATCAGGGGCAAATCACTTCAAGGCTGGGGCAGGTCACCCCAAGAGCACAGATATTATCCTTACCCAGAAGGCAGTTAATCGGAAGCACCTCTCTAAGGTTCATGATGCTGAGGCAGTTCCTATCAAACCATCAGGGTACAGAGATTCATGATTTCCTTTCAAGGAACATCCCCACAGAGATCCCACAGGCTGGGGCAAAATCAGAAGTAAAGGAATTGTTCCTCTCTATATCTTCAGAGCTACTCAGAGCTATTCAAGCAGGTGCAGTCAATCTTCAGGTTCAAGATGAATGTCGGGAAGTCGTAACCCTTCACCTGTCTTCCCCAGCAAAAGCCCAATCATCATTGGCATGTGTAAGCCATCCCCAGGAGAGTCCAATCATACTTGGCACATCCGGTTATTCCTAGCGGAGTTGGCTTCACCTCTTCAGCATTTATTTTGCTGGAGTGTTTCTTTCACATCCAGCTTTCCCCAGCAGCCCGAGCCTGCATCTGCATTTTTGCATATAGTTATCATATTTGCATCATCTTTGCATTTCATCCTCAAATGCGTAGCATTTCCACTTCGTATGGAGCATTACGCCATAAAATTCAAACATATGCATGCGAAGCATAAGCCAGTTTTTGTTAGCCTTTCGTGGCAACCTGAATCACTCTTCAATCAAGACAGTGGTATATCAACAGCTTTGTTCAGACAGCTCACCTGCTTGCTTACTTTTGGCTTCCAGATCATACGTCGGTCGTACTTTGTCCATCAACCCTCTGATGATGACATCCCCAGCAGATATTCCTCTCGTCTATCATTAGACGATGTGAGATTTGGATATGATTTTCCTCTCGTCTATCATTAGACGATACGAGATTTGGTTTTGATATTCCTCTCGTCTATCATTAGACGATGTGAGATTTGGATATGATTTTCCTCTCGTCTATCATTAGACGATACGAGATTTGGTTTTGATATTCCTCTCGTCTATCATTAGACGATGCGAGATTTGGATATGATGTTCCTCTCGTCTATCATTAGACGATGCGAGATTTGGTTTTGATGTTCCTCTCGTCTATCATTAGACGATGCGAGATTTGGTTATGGTGTTTCTCTTCGTCCATCATTGGACGATGTGAGTATTTTGGATATTGTTCTTCCTGTCTACCATTAGACGATGTGAGTTTTGGATATAATGTTTCTCTCCGTCCATCATTGGACGATGTTGAGAGTTGACGGCGATGTCAGGTGCTTATCAGATTTATGTTTGTCTGGTGGCGATGTCAGAGGTTTATTAGCATCGTGGTTGTCTGGCGGCGATGTCAGAGTTCTGTATCCCCACAGGTACTTGACGGTGATGTCGGGTGTTTCTCAGAATTATTGTTAGCTGGCGGCGATGTCAGATGTTTGTCGAATTTATGATTGATGACGGCAATGTCAAAATATCTTAGTTTTCCCAGCAGCGAGGTTGGATGTTTTTAGCTGGCGGCGATGTCAAGTAATTTAGTCCTCCAATGGCGATGTTGGGAAGTTTATTTTTTGGCGGCGATGTCAAGTGATTTAGTTCTTCAACGGCGATGTTGAGAAGTTTGTTTCTGACCGCGATGTCAGATGGTTTAGTCCTCCAACGGCGATGTTGGGAAGTTTGTTTTTGACGACAATGTCAAAAGTAATTGTATTCTTCAACGGTGATGTTGAATGTTCGTTTTTGACGGCGATGTCAAAAGTAATTGTATTCTTCGACGGCGATGTTGAGATGTTTGTGTTGACGGTGATGTCAAAAGTAATTGTATTCTTCAACGGCGATGTTGAGATGTTTATGTTGACGGCGATGTCAAAAGTAATTGTACTCTTCAGCGGTGATGTTGAAAGTTTGTTTTGACGGCGATGTCAAAAGTAATTATATCTTTGAATTTAATGGTTGTTCGTATTTAACGGAAAAATTGACGGCGAGGTCAGATCATTCTGAGGATTGACGGCGAAGTCAGAAGACGATTTTGAAAAAAATTTTGACGGCGAAGTCAGAAAATATTGTAAATTTGACGGCGAGGTCAGAAGATTATTTTGAAGAGCTGACAGGCAAAGTCAGGGGTTCTTTTCAAAATTCTGTGTGAAAAATTGACGACGAAGTCAGTTGATTTATAATTTTGACGCTGAGATCTGACGGCGACGTTAGATGCTATTAAAGGAGCTGACGGTGAGGTCAGATGTTCCACTTAATATGGGTACCTGACGGCGATGTCAGAAGTTCCTTTTATGGTTGGCAAATTTCAGGTCTCTTTGGTATTCAACCGCCTTTTACCATGATCGTCTGAAAGCTGTTCGCTTTTCATCTAGTCAGGTCTAAGTCGCTTGAATAGGGGCAGCTGTTGCACCCTAAAATTTGCCCACCGGTTTTCCGACTTTGACTGGCTTTTGTTTCGTTTTCATATGCATATCATTTAGGTCAATCATCATATTGCATAACTAACTAGTTTATCTAGCTTTTTCTCTTTTGTGAAACTAGAAATTTGGTGCAAGAAAGTGAAGGCCTTGATTAGTCAAGATTTGAGGGAAGAATCAACCAAAATTGTCCTATCCACATTCAATTTTCTCTTTAAAGGTTCACCCGACTTTTGGTCATGATCTTCCGAAAATTAGGTCGTGAGTTGGTGTCAATGCTCTTTGTAATTGACAAGTTTTTGTTGACCTCGAAGTAGAATTCAAGAGGAATCATTGGGCTTTATTAGGGAGATTTGATTTTTGAACCACATTCTAAGTTATGTCAAGTTTAACTTTTAAAAGAAATAATGATGGTGTGCTTGGTCCATTTTGAAATTGTGATTATGAGGGGATAAGAGATCGGTTCTACATGGGTTTGTCAGTATAAATTGTTATCGAGACACATCCATAGTTGTGCAAAGAACATATTGCATGTCATACATCAATGTTATTGCCAACACAAAGGAACAAAGATGTTGCTATGATTGACACAAAGAATCAGATCATAAAATGGCCACTTCCATTTTCTTTTCCACGTGGGATATTTTTAAAAGAAAAAGGAGGTCAAATGTACTAGCTTCAAATGAGTTTACATGAGGAAAACGATACATCATAAACCACCTGATACAATAATTTTCAAATGTAATGCTATAATGTGCTTTCAATTACAGCATGCCTTATTGTTAAATTTTACAAGCTAAAAGCCTCCGCCAATGTACAAACCCTGACTTCAAACGACCTTCATGTGACCCACCTCTCCAAGCATTATAACAATAGACAAGATTCACACAAGCTCTGTGAGATACTCGTAAATTCGTCAGCTGCTACAAATTCACGAAAAATAAACCATAATTCAAACCATATATTAGTACAAGAAAATAAATGATGAGCAATCCAACAAAAAAGGTTACAATCAAAATCATAAAATCTTGATACATGCTTTTGACGGACATTTAGGCGAAGTCCATGTGCTGGCTTTTGCTGTCCGGTCTCCATTTCGCGGGATGTACGACAACGCTTAACGCATACACCATCCTACATACCCACATCACAACCATAGTTGCTATCACCTGCAAGTTCATGTCAAAACAGCCGTGTATTAGTGCAAAAATAAACAATAAAGATAGTTGGAGACTTATTTTCATAACAGCACCAGAGAGAAATAAAAAGAGAACCATAAAAGAAGCGAACAGGATACCTTTGCCTTGGAGGAAGAATGCTCATTGTATACTGAGGTGTTTCAAGAAAAGGAAGAGTCTCGGTTGCTTCCATGCCATCCGACTGAATGTGGACAATCATATGCCTAAATGCTTCGTGCAGATACTCGATCGGTTTGTAGAGTCGGCGGCATGTCTTGAGAGGAGGTCGGGAAACTGATTTCATGTGTGTTTGCGGTATCCGATTTCCAGAACAAATGGACTAGCTCATAAGTGAAGTTTATTTTGTTTACCAGATCCGTTGTAGCAATGATATTTGTTGAAGATTTCAACCTGTTAACGAGGGATTTCTCGATCACCAGAGTTCTGTTAGACACTTATGAGAAATTATGTTCAAACTCATTCAAAACCGCTGGGTTGAATTTGCTGGAATCAATTCTTAGGTTGCAACTTGTACAAAACATCATCTGAAAAGTGTTGATAGCTAGCCTCCACACAGGTTATGCCACTACCTTCACACTGAGACAAAATTCTGCTGCCGACAATACCTGCGACAACTTACAAGCTTCGTACGAATCTGCAACAAATTCCCACATAGAAACAGTAACAAACCGACAACACCTCCAGAATCGTACCTGCAAAACGACAAAATAAGTTGTGCCTCATTTTGAAATTGAAAACAACCACACACAACAATGAAACTGTATGCCCCAAGCATGCTGCCACACTCCAAAGTGACATAGAACAAAACCTGCATAACACAGCCTACACCCTGCAGCACAACAAGAAACAAAATCAGCCTACACAAGCCATGCCAAGCTCTGCACAAGCTGTACCAGCCTACTACAGACCAACTCTGCTACAACCAGTGAAACCCCACACCAGACATCCTATCCTGCACAAACAGCCAAAAAAAACCTGCTACACACAATAGCCTGCAAAATCTGTCAACAATAGGACAAGCCCTGCGGAAATTTCATAAAAAAGACCACAGCAAGTCCTGCAGATAAAAACGATAACAGAAGCAAAGGAAAGGAAGCGATTCGGAGGCAAGAAAAAAGAGATAAGGTGTAAGGAATGAAGAATAAGAGGGGGGAACCTCCACACAAACTGAGAACCTTCTAACAACTTTCTTCTTCAAAAACCTGCAAATTTCCCAATCTTCAACCCTAACCTTCTTCCTCCTTATTCAAACCACCACCCAAAACTCACTCTTCTCCTATCTCCAAAGTTCTGCTAACTTGATTCAAACCCTATCTTCAGTTTCAACAAGCCGAAAACTACTTGCTCCTCTTCAACAGACCGTAAAGCCCTCACTGAAGCAACAACACAGCCCTTAACCCTATCTCCATTTAACCAACCTCTTCTCTTCAAATAAAATAGAGTAAAGAACACCAATATGAAAATCTCAGAGGAAACCTTCAAACCGAAAATTCCTTCAAACCAAAAGCTCACCTTGTTCTTCAGCAACATGAAATCTGCAATGAACAACATCTCTGACCAGAACCAACAACCATTACCATCTTTAACTCCAAACTCCACCGTTAAGTTTTCCTCAGTTACTTCTCTTCAACATCCAAGGCGAACCATTCAATCTTCGATACCCTAAACTTTCAACCATATGAACTCAATCATCTCCAGCCGTCATCGCTCTTCAAACATTCGAAACTTACCACGCACAATCCGCTGCTTTCAACAATAACAGGGAGAGCTGAGCACCACTCCATTCAGAATAACAAGGGGAGTAAAACAGAAAAGGAAGATCGCAATGCAGCAGAAGCAAGGTTGGTACTTTCATACCTGATGAGTTCAAACGCACATCTTTTTTTCAATTCCTCTGGCATAGGTAACTTGCAAGTTCATTTCTTTATCAGTTGTTGGTTCATTAACTTTGATTTGCGGTCCTCTAAACCTGAAATCTCCTTCAAAACACTTTACCTCCACAAACTTCGCCATCTCCAAACGGACAAACCTTCAGTCTGCACCTTGCGTCAATAACATCCTGTCTAACCTCACATCATCACCATGAAAACCTGCAAGTTTCATTAACAAAACCACATTGAGTCTTCCATTAACAACAACAAAAATCTCTGCTTGTAAACCTCCTCAAAACCTGTACAACAGCAACTCACATCACCTGCAAATCAAACTCTAATCACCGAAAGAACACACACAAACGGAAACTTGCTCACCTTCAACGAAGCCGACCGTCGATCCGCTGTTCAGGTTCCGTTCTCGCTTCGACCGTGTAACCCTCCATAACCAAAACCTACACGAACCCCATCGAAACCCAGAACTTAAAACCATGAAAACCTCAATCAAACAGCCCTCCAAATACTCTGTGCTCAGTAGCCTCAACCTTCATCACTCTCACTCAAAACAACCACCTGTTAAAAAAAAAAACAACAAACATAAACCAAATTCCCAGAACTCATCATCTTCAAACTCACCAATAACTTCGCCGTCTTCTTCATTTCCTTCACAACGCTCATCTCAGAACCATGGCAGAACCTCACAAGCTCGTTCAAACTCACTCAGAAACGCAACAACTGAACACGCCGTCGCAACCCGTACGACATCCAACCCACACAAACCATTCTTTCACCAGCTTCCTCTTCTTCAATCCATTTCCATAATCATCAGAAAAATCCTCCAACATCCAAATCTCACACTTCGCAACTTCCTTCCACCATTGACGAAACACCATTTCACCTTCATTCCACAACCTCAAAACCTTCGCCTGCTACAAACCACATCACCTTTACTCTTCCTTCATCAAACTTCCGCTCCTCCAACCCGTTTTCAACAAAACAACCAGCAAACTTCAGCTGAGAAATTTCCGAACAACAATCGAACCACCATAAATCAAACTCCATTCGAACCTTCTTCAATAAACCATCTTTCGAAAACCCCAAACCTTCTTCAACAATAAATCAAAAAAGAGTGGATTCAGATTTGGAAAACTCTGACTTGGTAATTACCATCATCTTCGATTTTACTCAACCATTGTCTTCCATTTTTACCCACCGGTCCACACAAATCCTTCATGACCCAAAAGCTTCAACTCAAAACCCGGATTTCCATTCCTTCAAAGAACAAACAAACCTCAAACCGCCATTGACACAATCAAAACCCATTCTCCAAACTTATCACCTTCGCAAGCTGAAACATAATGAAAAGAACAAACGGATTTGAAACTCACATAGAGATTTGGGACGAATCATTTGAGCGTGTGAGAGCGAGTGAAGGGAAGAGAGCAAAATGAAGGCCGTGTCGTTTTTTTTGTATTTCCGTCGCTCCGATTCTCATCGGGTTTGGACCGTCACGTTTGTTTTACTTTGATGGAGTGATGTTGTTTGTTGGCTTTCTATCCTTATCATTGTTTGAACCGTCATGGTCTGTTGTTTTTTTTGAAAAGAAAAAATAAAGATGTTTACTAGTGATGACCACAAATCTGCACTTCTTTTGAGTAGGTAATGGGCCCACACGACCCATGATGTTGTTTTACTCTCTGCAAACCTCCACCGTGTTCCTTTAGTGTGTGTGTGTGTTGTGGGCTTTGAGCCCATTTTCGTTTTAAGATTACACACCACCCCTTTTTTTTTTCCTTTCATGCACCCCTCCCTATTTTGTTTTATTTTATTTAACATATTATTATTATTATTATTTATTATATATATGTTTTGAAGTTTTATTAACTTTTTTTATATATATAGTTTTAGATACTTGTTTCACTTTTTAAGTTGGATTTATTTCTCATTTGTCATTGGGCATTTTTTTCCATTCTCATTCGTTTAGGTCGATGATGAGACCTCTGTAATTCGTTATTAATCAAATTGTTGATGGATAACGTAGGATATGAGACCAACTTTTTCTCTCCTCATTTCTTTTCATCTTTCGACTTTATTTTGACTTTTGGTGATCGATGAGGTCTTGTAAGACGAGATCCCACTGTTTTGGTCCGTGCGACATGATTCAATTGGAGAACGATCCTCAATGTCGTTTCTCTATCTTGTCCATAGCACGAAAATCAATATGTGGCCTCTTATAGTTTGACTTCCCTTATAAGTCGAGCAAAGGCGGTTTAGCGTTACATTTGTCCCGATTCAATTCATCGACGCTATCAAACCATCTTCAATAAAGGAATCAAGTTATATTCGTGTTGAATTGAAAAAAGAGGATTAAGTGTAGACTTTCTCCCTCTCCGAGTGTCGAGATGCTCACTGTAGTGTGGGTGGTTTTGACACTCGTCTTTCAATGTGAAGACGCTCGTATTCTCTGCACTCATCCATATCCTTCTATCCTAAAACCTCGGCTCCGCACCGAGTACATTTTCAAACCATTTTTCTCCTAAAACCTCGGCCTTGCGCCGAGTGCATTTTCAAAATCTCTTTCATTAAGAATCAATTCTTTGTATTGAATTAAAAAGAGAGGATTGGGTGTAGACCTCTTCTTCTTCGAGTGTTGGGATGCCCACTATAGTGAGGGTGGTTTCGACACTCGTCTTTCAATATGAAGACACGACTTCTTCCATCACCTCTCCTTTCACAATTTCCTTCTGTAACCTTTCACACCTAAAACCTCGGTGTCGCACCGAGTGCATTTTCAAATCATTTTCACAGCAAAACTTGAATGGTCGTGGAGTGGTTAGGCGTAGGCCTTCTCCTATCCCGAGTGTTGACGTTTACCGTAGGGTTCTCTGTCGCGAAGCACTTACCATTCAAAACCAAAAACATCTTTAATAAGAGAATGAAGTTCTCTTTGCATTGAATTAAAGAGAGAGGATTGGGTGTAGACCTCTTCTTCTCCGAGCGTAGGGATGCCCACTGTAGTGAGGGTGGTTTCGACGCTCGTCTTTCAATACGAAGACGCCTCGTTCACCACACCCTTTTATAACAAAAACTTTGAGATAAAGAATTGGGTACTACCCGTGGGGGTTACTATCCGAGGACCTATCTCGCCCCAAAAACAATCTCAACCAATCAAACATGATACCTTGCCTCGCATGGCGAAAACCAATCTTTCAAACAGGATATGTTACGTCCGTTCTACCGCAAACAGGTAACGCATAAGTCTCCTCACATGCGAGCAGCAAAACACCTAAACTGCTAGAACGCGTACGATAACATCATCCACAAAACACACCGGTTATCCGCACCGTAGGCACGAACTACGTTTGCTCTGATTTCTCATGCCAGATGAGAATACGTAGGCACAAGACGGCGATGTCTTGGCGAGCATAATCCCCCCTATCACCCGTAGTTTCCCGAACTACGTCGACTCTGACTTTCTCATATTTGTTGAGAATACGTAGGCCTAGGACCGCGAAGTCCTATCGAGTCCTTTCCTCCCCTCGTCACCCCTTTGTTCCCCGTTTCTAACCTTTCCCTTTCCCCTTGGAACACTCTCTTTATAGCATAATATTTAAGCAAATATAATCACACATCGACAAACAAAAGGTTCCCATCGAGTACGATGGATGCGAGGGGTGCTAATACATTCCCCTTGCATAACCGGCTTCCGAACCTGTTCTTGGTCGCGAGACCATCTTATCCATTTCTTTCTTAAGGTTTTCTCGATATTTTCCTTTCCCCTCATGGGATAAATAAAGTTCGGTGGCGACTCTTCTGTCCTATCTTTTTCGCCTCCCCGTCGTTGCGTGATGCATTTTTCGAGTAGCGACACTGCCGTTCCGAAATTGATAGCCTTATTGTCCAAAAGATCCTGCACAACATGCTTAAAAGCATGGCAACCCTCTACATCGTGGCCCGGAGCCCCAGAGTGGAACTCGCAGTGCCTGCTTGCATCATAACCATACGGAGGAGTTCCCGTTATCGGTGCCAGAGTTCTCTTCTCTACCAGGTTCAAACCCAACAATGTCTGCAACAAATCCGCGTACGTTGAGGGAGGCTTCTCAAACACTCTTCTTGGTTTACCACCCTGGAATCTTCGCTGAGCCTGCTGTGCCCCCTGCTGTGGCTGCTGCTGCTGTTGCTGTTGCTGTTGTTGTTGCTGCATTGGCTGCTGCTGAAACGGTTGTTGTTGATATGGAATAGTAACACTCGCCACCTGCTGCGGCTGATGATATTGGTTCCGACCTCTGCCTCGGCCTCCAAATACTGCGCTTGCCTCGCCCTGACGGCGCCCACCAAAAGCCTTCCTATTGCTGCCAGATGCATTTGATTCCTCAGCCTGGAACCTGCCTTGCTTGATGTTGTTTTCAATCTTTTCCCCCATCAGAATTAAGTCTGAGAAACTAGCCAAAGATGTGTGAAACAACTTGTCATAAAACATGCCTGTGAACGTTCCGATAAACATGTCATTCATTTCCTTGTCTTCTAAAGGAGGACGGACCCTGGCAGCCATATCGCGCCACCTTTGCGCGTACTCTTTAAAGCTCTCACCCTTCTTCTGAGACAGCCCTGTCAATTGGACCCGATTGGGCGCCAAGTCGCTGTTATACTTGTAGTGAGCTACAAATGCCTCTGCCAATTGCTTCCATGTCTTGATATTAGTTGGCTCCAATCCCATATACCACTCTAGGGAAGGGCCTGACAAACTATCTTGAAAGAAATGCATTAGCATTCTCTCATCAGTGGAGTACGCAGACATCTTTCTATAATAAGCCCGCACGTGCACTTTCGGACAGGTGTCCCCTTTATACTTATCAAACGTAGGAGCTTTGAATTTGATTGGCACCCTCAAGCCAGGTACCAGACCCATTGTTGCCATGTCTAAGCCCACAGCACTTTGGTTCAGGACCCCCCCTCATCTGCTCTTCTAGCATTCTGATCTTCTGGGAGTCATCCATCGGCCCTTCGAAACCTCCGCCGGAGAAAGCGTCCTCCTGCTGATCTTCTTGCCACATATCATTCCCAGCTCCATACCCATCATATCCATTATTGCGGCCAGCCCTAATCTGGTTCATCACCGGGCCTCGGCCTCTGTTGCCGTATCCCTGAACACCTCCAGCAGGCCCAAAAGCCATTAACCCAGCGCCGTTTCCATTTCCGAAACCTCCGTAACCCTGATTGGCCACACCATAACCATCTTGCCCAAAGCCTTGAGCATTGAAACCATATTTCCCAGCGTTATCGAATCCCTGATCGTTGAACCCGAATCCAGCATTGCCGAAGCCGTTGCCTCCCATATTATCACCCAAGTTGACATCACCAAGCCCAACGTTATGGACAGCAGTCTCATTCCCAACTCCGACGTTACCGTTCCCAGCAGCGGTAACGTTGTTGACATTAGCAGCAGGTATATTGACTACAGGTGGAGCCACTGGTGTGGGAGTGCCCTCTCCCTGAACAGTATCGACTCGCACAGACTGATGATCCTCGTTACCGTGACCGGCGTTTCTGACCAACAGAGGCTGCACCATGGCTTGCAAATTCTCCTGACCTTTTGCAATAGCTTCCATGGTATGCATAAAGAGAGCTAGCTTCTCGCGCACATCTTGCATCTCGTTCTGCATTTGATCCATGATTCTTCGACAGTTGGTGCGGGTGGAATATCTGTGCGGGCGCTGATCTGCAATCCTGGAAATACCTGGTTCAAAACAGGAAATAAGACACCATCCAAAGATTACCTGTAATGCAATATGAATATGAATGCAATGCAATGTGTGTCTGTGCATTAGGGAAATTCATTCCCCGATTCTAGTGTGAAGGTGCCAGCGCAGTGCCAGTGCTAACAATATAAAGACCGGAGCTGAATCACAGAAAGCCTCATATATTGCGGAGAAACCAATAAGCCAAGAATACAATATCACTGAGAGTACAATGAGAAGGCATGACCTCAACCAACAATCCTGGTGATGGTCAGCACGATGCAAATAAAGCATACAAGTTACTACATGAAATGATCAAACACTCCCATAAGTCTGGTACTCTTCTAGCAACTTCTTGGTCTCCGGATGACTTGGTTGGGTAAGCAGCCCTTCAAAAAGTTGGTTTCTTCTCTTGAGAACACGCCGCACGTCTTCAGCAGTTTCCTCCCATGCCCCTTCTCTAAAGCGATCCTCTAGTTTACGCTTCTGAGACACAGCTTCATCTCTGCCTTTGATGGCCTTGTTTAGTGCATTCTGGAGACTATACCGGGTCATCACTTCTTCTTCACACTTCTTGATGCTGGACTTCAACTGCTCTTCGAGGTCGGAGATTTGCTGCTTCAACTTATCTTCCCTCTTCTTATTGTTGGTGAGCGTGGCATTCCAAGTCTTATTGCAAGAAGAGATTTCTCGGTGTGCTGCGTCGAGCGCTTTCTTTTTGGATTCGAGCATGTCATGGGAGCTTCTGAACTCTTGCCCCAGACGTTCGCGCTTCCTCTTCTCCTCAATCAACTCAGCCCCTAGTCTGTTCATTAGCTCAATCTACTGTTGGAAAGCATGCACGGCCTTGTTTTTTTCACTGCGTACCTGGGCTAGCTCCTGCTCTAACCCTTCGTTGATCTTCATCAAGGCTTCTTTTTCTTTCACAACTTGCTCGTAGGCCTCCCTAGAAACAGTAGTTGGCTCTTCTACCGGAATAGGAACAAGGGCTGGTGCTGCTGGAAATGGCATCAGCAACTGACTTGCTCTCTCCTGGATCCAAACTCTGTAAGGTGCATAGGCCTGACAGTCATTCTTCCCTAACAACGGCTTCCCTCTTCGGTTAACATGCGTCCAGGCATGCTGCAGCTTGGCTAGTAACTCCCCCTTCACGTCTCCGGTGAAGTACAGAGATTCCTGTACTTCTTCCTCCTTTGGTGGGTTCTTCAGCGCATATCCGAACTGACGGACCAACAGAGATGGGTTGTAGTTGATACACCCTTTTCTTCCTATCAGCGGGACATTAGGGTACCCAGAACAACTGAATACAAGCTTAGCCCCTAGCAGGTCTCGATCAAACCACTCAACGTCTTCGGAAGATAGCCTCATCAGGCGCTCTGACCAGCTAGCTGTGGTTGCACTCTCCACAAAAGATCCCTTCATGGGAAGGTGGCTCTTAAACCACATACCCAACAATGGTACACAGAAGTGAACATTCTTCCCTCTTCCCTTCTCATTCTTGTAATGCAGTGAGTGGTAGAAATCTCCGAGCAAGGTAGGTACAGGATTACCAGCGGCAAACAAGTAGAAGGCGTTGAAGGCAATCCAGCACCCGCTCTTAGCGTACTCCTGGGCTTTACCAATCAAGAACTGGAGTGAGAAGCCTGGAATTCCACGGGAAACAGTAGTCAATAATTCAGAAGCATCCATGTGCAAAGCTTTGGCCAAGTCCTCTAGCTTGGGCTTAGCGCCCGAATGAATGAATGGAACCTGGTTCTGCACGGGTAGCTCAGTAAACTCCACATACTCTTCAATGGTAGGCCCCAGAATAAAATCAGCAAACGTAAAACATCTCAATGCGGGGTCATAGAACTGCATCAGGGTGTACAGCCCGTTCATCTCATCAGCAGTGGGCTTGTAGACTAATCTCAGTAATCTCCCATGACTCATTCTGAAGCTTCTCCTAACCTCCTCATCAGCAAGAGATATCAGACCGAGCAAAGGGGTAATATCAGGTGTAGGCAGCTTATACGCAACTGTTTTCCTCAAACCAGCCATAATCAATACTCAGGAGTCTGGGCGCTAGAATCAGAGGATATGCAAATGCACCTGCAGCACAGACACACGTTAATGGGATGCAATGATAATGGGTATGCAAACAATGCGATGCAAATAACATGCAACAGGGACCAAATGCCGTAGCTGAATAGCCTGAACCATATCAAGAGGTCTCAAACAGACTCTTTAGAAGTCCTCAAACCCTGGTCTCAGATAGACCTAAAACAAAGCTCCAACAACGGTCTCTGACAGACCTCAAACCATAACTCCAACTGGTCTCTGGCAGACCTCAGAACTCTCCAACTGGTCTCTGACAGACCTCAGAACTCTCCATAAATACCCAGGATCTCAGATCAAGAAATAACCGGTATCTGAAGGTCTAGTTACCTGCATAACCCCAAACCCTCTCACAGGTGGATGTCCTAGTAACTGACAAGGTATGGCATCCTATGCGGTCGTCGGCGTCACAGACTTTTAGGGTTGATGATACGATTCCCAGAAGGAGTGGCATCATCAAATCCTGAAGAGGCCTCACTTAGCCAACTTCCAAATGATCGGTCCCCAGAGTCGACAATTCAACTAACCAGCAACCCACGCCAACCAAAGGAAGGGGCAGGAGGCCAACCAGAGGAACCTCGTCTGAGTGTAGATTTCGCGGGATACCAAGGCAAGCAAAGCAAGCGAGCGCCAACTAATCTCTACTCTAAGTCTAAGGTGCACTCAAGCCCAGGTCCGGCTTCTCACTCAATCATGGAACACCCATCACACCCACAATACAGCAATAATGACAATAATAATATGCTAAAAGTAAAGGTCAGAAATATAAATCCATACAAAATCCTCGACGGGAAAACAAGCGTTAAGATTGACTCTCTTAAGGGACGTTGGATCCCAAATGCATAAGAACTATCGCAGTCCTTAGCAGCCAGGGGACGTTGGATCCCCAGCAGAGTCGCCAGCTGTCACTACTGCGAAAATCGGCGCCGGCTGATCAGAAGAGTCGCCACCGCGCGTTATTTATCCCACGGGAGGGAAAGGAAACGCTCAGAGTAAACCTCGCACAACACGGGAAAGGTATGGTCGTCGCAACCAAAACCTGGATTCGGGAGTCGGTTACGCAAGGGGAAGGTATTAGCACCCCTCACGTCCGTCGTACTCGACGGGATCCACGCTTGTTTTCGGGTACGGATTGTTATTCTATCTACTCTACAGGTCAGGGGTTAAAAAGAAAAGAAAATGACTCGGCAAAGTATCGCACTTTATGCCTACGTATTCCCGTCTGGAACGAGAAATCAGAGTCAACGTAGTTCGCCTACCTACGGGAAAGGAGGGGAAGGTTGCTCGCTAGGACATCGCATCCTATGCCTACGTACTTTCATACAGCATGAAAGATCAGAGCAAACGTAGTTCGGGCTACGGGAGACACAAGCTTGTCTTGATTGATTTTTATTCCTTCTGAAAAAGGTTTTTCTGATTAACAGTCCCAGCGGACAAAAATGACGTCTTGATGAGTTCACATTCTTTTATGGAAGAAGTGTCTTTTATTGTGTTTGAAATTTTATTGTGTTTTTCTGTTGTTTTGAGGAAGAAGAGACAGAACTCTAACCTACGGTTGCAAAGGGAATCAAACTAACCTAATGTTATCATGCATGGGTTAAGACCTAATGTCTATCATGCTCCTCTTTTGCACAGAGAGAAACAGAGATCCTAAGGGAATAGACGGAAACAGAAACAATAGCAGATATATACAGTAAAGCAGTAAAATGCATGGATGCAGCAATACAAGCGAGGCAAGGGAGTCCCACTCAACCTCGAACCTAGAAAACAATAGGCAAAAGTGAACAGCATTCACTCTCAACCCAACAGGTTAAACAGCAAACAATACAGTCAAGAAAACCAACCAATACATCAGAAATGAACAACAACTAAAATAAACAGCTACAGCAGCTCTGCAACAACATCTGACTTCAAGTCATCTCCAAACAGCTACAAGCTTCAGCAAGCATCAATCACCATCTCCACAGCCTTCAAGCAAGGTCTTTGTCATCAATCTTCAGTCTACAATGGCTTTTCTTCAAGTCTCAAACCTCCAGGATGAGGGATCAATCACAAGAGTGAATTGGGTGTTAAGCAATTAGTTGACCACCAAGGGTGGCAAACAGACTGCTATCAACACATAAGATATTTCTCTCAAGAGTTCTATCCCTTAGACAGTAGCACCAAGCCTTCCAAAGGAAGGGGTGAGTGTCTTAGAGAGACTCTGTATCACAGAGAAGAATGGAGGCAGTCAAGACCTTCCATGTTTGAGAATCAAGTTGACTACTCTAGGGCTCTGCCTAACTCCTAGATCCTACAAACTCTTCAACAGCTGCTAGCAGGAATCTCCTCTTCAACTCTGGAAGTTGGTCTTCAAGCTCTGGATCTCCAATGGCTTCATCATCCCAAGTCTTCAGCTCTCCCAATCCCCAAGCAATCCCAATACCCACACAAACAAGCAATAATCCCCAGAGAGGGCATACCACACCAGTCAAACAAATACAGTAGTATACTAATAGCAGTAGGGGAATCCTGATATTTTCTAAGGGATCTAATAACTACCCATAGTCTCTATATTCCCATATCAAAAATCCAATCTCTAACCCCTAAGGGAAATGATTCAATTCTCCTAAGTCATCACTTAAACCCTAGTTTTGTTCATGTTATTCACACCTAAACTAAACACCTAAAATTAAGTCCTAAAAATGGTAATTAAATTTTATATACAAGCTAGCATTATCTACTAATCAACCTAAAAAGAATGGATTAAAAATATTGAAGCAACTATTCAAACTAAAATCACCAAATTCATGTATCAAACAAAATATTATTTACACCTAATTAAAAGAAAAAATATACCAAAAATATTAAAATGAAATGAACTATTAATTTTTTTGTATGATAATTTTCTTGACAAAATTATGAAAAGAAATCAAAAAGAACCAATTAAAAATATGCATTTTATGATTTGTTATGATTTTTTGAAGATTTAATGTTTTTAAAAGAAAATAAAATGAATTAATACGGATGCAGGGTGCAGAAAGTAGGAAATTCAGTTAAAACAATGAACTGGGCCAGGCAGTGAGGGCGTGAAAAGCAATTGGCACTAGGCCCAGCACGCTTCAGAAAACAAACAAAAAATAAAAAAAAAAGTAAAACGGTGCAAATAGTAAGTATTTCAGTTCATTCACGCTTTGGGCCTAATTGGGAGGGTGTCATTAGCAAGCAAAGGTTGAGCCCATTCAGAAAACTTAAATGAAACGGGGCGTTTCATCATTTAAACTTCCCTCCGTTTTCGTCCTTCAATCGTGGCCGTTGGTTAAGTCTCCAGGTCAAAGTCAAACAAAAGATCCAACGCATGTCCATCATCGTCCCCAATTGTCCTCTAGGGTTTCATGCAAAACCAGTCCCATGCACGCTCCTTCCATCTCCTTGTTCTCTCTCCATTCACCATGAATCCACACGACTCCAAGAGCAAAGTTGCTCTATAAACTTCCCTCTACGCAGCCATGACCATAACTTCTCCTAAAACTCAAGCAACAAACCAACCCGATAGGTATAACAGTTGGAATCCACCATTTTCACCTGTGATCAAACCTTTCAACTCTCTCCAACTCTTGCCCTAAACTAATCTATATTCCATGTTGATCATCACAAGCCAATAACCTGAGATTTTCATGCTCTAATCCAAGAGTTATCCGTCCAAACATATTTGGTACACCTATGGCAAACTCCATGAAAGCTCTCCAAACTCACCAAACTCAATCATCTATCCTACCTTAACCTTTCTATGCTATCAAAACCTAGCAATTCTAACCAAAACAGCCAATTCGAATGAGAAACATACCTGGTGTAATTGATGAAAACAGCTATGGAATGCTCTGATCAGATGCTTGTAACGATTGGAAATGGATCAGGGAACTTGTTCTTGAATTCTGTATGCAATGAATTTGACTCAAACCTCTTGGATCTTGTGATTGAGGAATTCTTGATTCTTGGATGGTTAACTTGAACAGCACGATCCTTGCTCAATTCAGCCAAATTCTTGTGTGAATTATGATCTATGGATGATGGTGATGATGATCAAATCGAAAATTGTGAGAATTGATGAGAATTTGAGAGAGTTTGAATTGATTTTGCAAATTGGAAAAAGTGTGTGGAACTTGTGTTTATGAGCAAATGTGATCACCAACCCTTGCATGAACCTCTTCATATCAACATATAGGTGAGTTTAGAACCTCCTAGAAACTTGGAGAAACTTCCCTTGCACTCTTTCCTTACATTTTGGATTATGTTTCTTCCTTTGTAAGCAACCTTGAATAACTCTCAAAATTTGAACTAACCTCAAAATTCCACTTTAGCCAATGTTCTCAAAATGATTTTTCCATTCAAAATGACCTATAATTTTGTCCCATTTGGCCAAAATATGAAAAATCTCATTTTTAAGTCCTTTTTTATTCATTAAATCCAACAATTTTGAAACCTTGTGCTATGAATCTTTCCAATCTCTTATGGTTACTTTTCTAGACTCAAAATGTCATTTGGAACAAGTTTTATGTTGTAAAGTTTTCCATTTGAAGCTTCCTTGTATGAGTTTTGGCATAGGCTTGAAATGACCTGTAATTCTCAGATGACCAAAATACCCTTTGCTTGCCAAGACCATAAGTAGAGTTCCACAAATCATATGAATGAATACTATACCATTCTAGAAATCTAAGACAATTAGGAACAATTCTTATGTTTACCAGAAATTCATTTGAAATCTCCTTGAGGGGTAAAAATATCTTGGAAGTCAAGTCACTTTCATAGACAAAATTTGAGATACCTCAGATGACCTGTAACTTGTAAGGACCATAACTTGAGTTCTATAAATCTCCTAGATGTCTTCCACCACTCAAATTAAAGGTCTTAAGATCCTATACAAGTTTCATGTTGGCCAAGGATCCATTTGAAGCTTGAATTTTGACTTATCTTGCTTGAAAATTTGACCCAAATTAGGGGATTTTACACAGAAACCCTAATTTAGAAACTCCTCTTCTCCTTGATTTCTCTTGAATTCTTCTTGACACAACATCACATCCTTCTATACATGTCAAATGATGAACCCCACATCTTTCCAATAGCCCTTAATGCCTTTCAATCAGTCATTTGACCTAGAGTTGACCTAGAGTTGACCCCAGATGAAACCCTAGTTGACTGTCTTCAACTGCAATACTTGTGATCATATCAAGGACTTATATTCTTCTTCAAATGACTTTCTAAGTCTCACATGATGTCCATATACTCTCCATGCTCAACCCACAACTCACAATTTCTTTGTTGATCCTCAGATACCCTCAGATAGGAGATGGATGCACTGCTTGATCCATTGACTTTCCAGCTTTCAAATTCTTTCTGATGACTTGAAATGGATTGAATTATAATAATAACCTCTTGATAGGCTCATAGAGATGAGAATAATGATTGGTCCCCTGTTGGATGACTTGCTATGCTTATGCTATGCAGATGGTTAGGCTATGTACATGACTCTATATGCAAATGCTAATGATATTGAAACATAAACCAAGTGAATAAGGTTGAGCAAATTTTAGGGTGCAACACCAAGTCATCAGAAAGAAATTGAAATCTAAGAAGTCAGTGGATCAAGCAGTGGATCTCTCTCCTATCTTGAGTATATTTGAAGATCATCAAAGAAGTTGTGAGTTGTGAGCTGTGAATTTAGCATGGAGGGTATATAGACATCATGGAGGACCTATAAGGCCATTTTGAAAGTGAGACAATTCATTTATGTGATCACAAGAGCTGCAGTTGAAGACAGTCAACTAGGGTTTCATCTGGGTCAACCCTAGGCCAAATGCTTGATTGAAAGGCATCAAGGTCTATTTGAAAGATGTGGGGTTCATCATTTGACATGTAGATATGGATGTGGTGTTGTGCCAAGGAGAAATCAAGAGAAATCAAGAAGAAGAGAAGTTTATAAATTAGGGTTTCTGTGTAAAATCCCCTGGTTTAGGTCAAACTTCCAAGCAAGATAATTCAAAATTCAAGCTTCAAATGGATTTCTGGCCAACATGAAACTTGTAAAGGATCTCAAGACCTTTAATTTGAGTGGTGGAAGACATCAAGGAGATTTATAGAACTCAATCTATGGTCCTTGCAAGTTACAGGTCATCTGAGGCATCTGAAATTTGGTCTGTGAAAGTTACTTGTCTTCCAAGCAACGTTTACCCCTCAAGGAGCTTTCAAATGGATTTCTGGTCAACATGAAAGTTGTTACTCATGATCTTGGCTTTCTATAAAGCTATAGTATGCCTTCATCTGATTTGTGGAACTCTACTTATGACTTTGGCAAGCAAAGGGTATTTTGGTCATTTGGAAATTACAGGTCATTTCAAGCATATGCCCAAAACTCATACAAGGAAGCTTCAAATGGAAAACTTCACTACATCAAAGTTGTTCCAAATGATATTTTGAGTCTAGGAAAGTGGTCATGGAAGTTGGCAAATGTTCATAGCTCAAGGTTGCAAATTTTGTCAATTAAAGGTGGATTTAATGAATAAAAGTGACTTAAAAAATGAGATTTTTCATAACATGTCCAAATGGGATGAAATTATAGGTCATTTTGATTGGAAATATTGTTTTGAGACCATTGGCAATAGTGGATGTTTGAGTTTAGTTCAAAATTGGAGAGTTATCATGGTTTGCTTATGATTAAAGTAACATATGCCAAATCACAAGGGATTTGTGTACAAGAAGCTTCCAGCAAGTTCTAGATGATTCCATGGGCATCTATATAAACCCTAGAGCTCATTCAATGCAGGGTTGCACTTCATTTTGATCCAAAACACATAGTTTCATTCTCTCTTGCATTTTTGCAAATTCATCCAAATTCTCTCAATTCCTCATCATTCTTCAAAGTTCTTGATCCTATCATACTCCATATTCATCATAGATCGCATTGCAAGCAAGATCCAAGTGTATTGGTGTAAGATTCGTGTGTTGCAAATTCATCATCCAAAGTGCAAGAAGAGTTGGTTATGGCAATCCAAAGCATTTGAGCAAGAGTTGCTGCATACAGTATCAAGATCCACCTCCATTGATCAATCATAGAGCATTGCTAGCTGTGAATCCAAGGTTTCATCCATCTGTTTTCAGATTTCTACCAGGTTAGTGTTTTCTTCGAATTGACTTAGAATTGATAGCATGATGTAGAATTATTAGGTTAGAACTGCTAGGAATAGGTAGATGATCAATTCCAGTGAGTTTGAGAGCATTTCATGGAGTTTGACATTGGAGCACAAATTCTGTTGAGACATAGAACTTGGTGATTAGGCTGTTAGAGTCTTAGGTTGATAGTGATTCTTGCTCAGTGTGAAGCCAAGATGAGTTTAGTGTACTTAGATTGTGGATTGGTGATGATGAAAATTCTGAGTAATTTTGAGGTGGAGATCGTGTTTCATGCTAGAGTTGATATTAATGGATGTTGATACCATAGGCTTGATCAGGGAGAGATTTGGAGTGACTTTGCTTTTTGCACATTTGAGGTTGATGAAGAATTGAGCAGACACGAGTGAGGAGAAGATGATGCATGAGGTTCAGTTTCCATGGCTGTTTCATACAAACCCTAGGCATGAGGATGACGAAGCATATCGTGCGTTGGATGAGCAAGACTTGTTTGACTGAGAACGTGATCGAACGGCCTGTATTCAAAGTTGAAAATAGGAGGGAACTCAGAACGTGAAACGCACCGTTTCACTTAAGTTCTCAGATTGGGCTTAATGATCATTCATATTCGCACCCCCAATATCAAGGCCCACTCATTTTGAACTGCATTTATTACTTTCTGCACCGTTTTCGTTTTTATTTTTCTTTTGCATTTTCTGATTAAACTGGGCCCAGGCGCGCCTTGCTACGCGCACCCCCAGTCTGGGCCCATCATCCATTTTTCAATGCATTTTCTAGCTTACTGCACCCCTAGCTCATTTTATTTCATTTTAATTTCCTTTATTTTTCTTAATTGTTTGAAAATTCATAATAAATTGAAAATTCCATATTTTTGATTGGTTGTTTTTTTTACCATTTTCATATTTCTGTGTAGAAAAATATCATGTAATAAAATTTCCATTTTATTTTCTTTTAATATTTTTTGCATATTTTTTCTTTTAATGCCTTTTTAATGGTTATAGTTTGTATATAGTTCTTGTAGAATTTAATTAGGGTAGTTCCCTTAGGATTTTGAGTCCAATTTTTTTTAGGATGATTAGATGAATGGTTTAGGGTCCCCCTGAATTAATTTCATAATTTTGTGATAATTTTTAGGGTAGTTTTAATTAGGTAGTTCTAGGTAGTATAGAATTTGATTAAAACTTTAGTATAGGTCAACAACAATTTTAGATGTAGGTTTTTTAGGGCAATTTAGTCTATGGGGAATATATGGGACTTAAGGGTAGTTATGTAGGGTCCCCTAGAATTTATATTAGGAATTAATAGAATAATATACTATTTTTGGTTGATTTTTGAATTGATTGATTGTGTGGTGTGCCCTTTCTAGGGTTATTATTTGACTGTGTGGGGTATTGGGCCTGCTTGGGGCTTGGGTTTGAGCTGAAGACTTTGCTGATGAAGCCCATTGAAGACTAAAAGAATGAAGACCAATTTCCAGAGTTGATGAGGAGTATATCTTGCTGGCAGCTGTTGAAGGTTATAGGGTCTAGGAGTTAGGTAGAGCTCTAGAATAGCAACTTGATTCACAAACATGGAAGGTCTTGTTTGCCTCCATTCTTTCTCTATGATTCAAAGTCTCTTTTAAATATCCACCTCCTTCCTTTGGAAGGATTAGTGAATGTATTTAAAAGATAGAACTTTTGAGAGAAAACTGTCTGTATCATGTTAACAGCCAGTAGGCCACCCTTGGTAGGCAACTGACTGCTTAACATCTTATTCATCTTGTTAACTGTTCCTCATCTCGGAGAGTGAGACTTGAAGAAAAGCCATTGAAAGATTGAAGATAGAGACCTTGCTTGAAGGCTATGAAGATGAAGACTGATGCTTGCTTGAAGCCTGAAGATGGTTGAAGATGACTTGAAGACAGATGTTGATGAAGACTACTGTTGGCTGTTTATTTTTGCTGTTTATAATCTTTGATGTATTGTTTGAATTTCCCTGACTGTATTGTTTGCCATTTAATCTGTTAGGTTGAAAGCGAATTTTGTTCGCTTTTGCCTGTTGTTTTCTAGGTTCGAGGTTGAGTGGGACTCCCTTGCCTCGCTTGTATTGCTGCATCCATGCATTTTATTGCTTTATTGTATATATGCTATTGTTTCTGTTTCCGTTTATCCCTTAGGATCTCTGTTTCTCTCTGTGCAAGAGAGGAACATGATAGACATTAGGTCTTAACCCATGCATGATAGCATTAGGTTAGTGTGATTCCCTTTTCAACCATAGGTTAGAGTTCTGTCTCTTCTTTCTCAAAACAAACAGAAAAACACAATAAGATTTCAAATCCAATAAAAGACACTTCTTCCGTAAAAGAATCTGAACTCATCAAAACGTCATTTTTGTCCGCTTGGACCAGTAATCAGAAAAAACCCTTTTTTAGAAGGAGATAAAAGCAATCAAGACAGACTTGCGTCGTACGTGGCCCGAACTACGTTTGCTCTGATCTTTCATGCTGTATGAAAGTACGTAGGCATAGGATGCAATATCCTAGCGAGCAACCTTCCCCTCCTTTCCCGTAGGTAGGCGAACTACGTTGACTCTGATTTCTCGTTCCAGACGGGAATACGTAGGCATAAAGTGCGATACTTTGCCGAGTCATTTTCTTTTCTTTTAACCCCAGACCTTAGTTTAGATAGAAATAACAATCCGTACTAGAAAACAAGCGTGGATCCCGTCGAGTACGACGGACGTGAGGGGTGCTAATACCTTCCCCTTGCGTAACCGACTCCCGAATCCAGGATTTGGTTGCGATGACCATTCCTTTCCCGTCTTTGCGGTAGGTTTAGTTCGAGCGTTTCCTTTCCCTCTTTTGGGATAAATAACGCACGGTGGCGACTCTTCTGTTCAGCCGGCGCCGATTTTCGCAGTAGCGACAGCTGGCGACTCTGCTGGGGATCCAACGTCCCTTAAGCAAGTCAATCCTAGCGCTTATTTTCCCGTCGAGGATTTTGTATGAATTTATATTTCTGTCATTTACATTATGCATTGTATTATTGTTATTATTGCTGTCTTGGGGTTGTGACGGGTGATTCTATGATTGAGAGATAAGCCGGACCTGGGCTTGAGTGCACTTAGAATTAGAGTAGAAAGTAGTGGGCGCGTGCCGGCTTTGCTTGCATTAGTGTCCCACAAAATCTACACTCGGACGAGGTTCTTCTGGTTGACTTCTTTTTCTACCCTTTGGGTCGAAGGGGTTGTTGGTTAGCTGAATTGTCGACTCCGGGAACCGATCATTTGGAAGTTGGCTAAGTGAGGCCTCTTCAGGATTTGATGATGCCATTCCTTCTGGGAATCGTATCATCAACCCTGAAAGTCTGTGACGCCGACGACCGCATAGGGTGCCATACCATTGTCAGTTACTAGGATACCTACCTGTGAGAGGGTTTGGGGTTATGCAGGTAACTAGACCTTCAGATACCGGTTTGTTTCTTGATATGAGATTCTGGGTATTTATGGACAGTTGTGAGGTCTATCAGAGACCAGTTGGAGTTATGATATGGGGTCTGTCAGAGACCAGTCAGAATTATATTATGGGGTCTATCAGAGACCAGTGTTGGAGCTTTGTGTTGGGTCTGTCCAAGACCAGGGTTTGAGGAATTCTTGAGGGTCTATCTGAGACTTTTGATATGGTTCAGGCTTCTCAGCCATGGCATTTGGTCCCTGTTGCATCTATTTGCATTGCATTGCTCGCATAATCATTATCATGTGCATTTCATTAACGTGTGTCTGTGCTGCAGGTGCATTTGCATATTCCCTGATTCTAGTGCCCGGACTTCTGCTTATTGATCATGGCTGGTTTGAGAAAGACGGTTGCGTACAAGTTACCTACACCTGACATTACTCCCCTACTTGGTCTGATGTCCCTTGCTGATGAGGAGGTTAGGAGAAGTTTCAGGATGAGTCATGGAAGATTGTTGAGACTGGTCTGCAAGCCAACTGCTGTTGAGATGAATGGGCTGTACACCTTGATGCAATTCTATGACCCTGCATTGAGATGTTTCACGTTTGCTGACTTTATTTTGGGGCCTACCATGGAGGAATACGCGGAGTTTATCGAGCTGCCAGTGCAAAATAAGGTTCCTTTCATCCATCGTGATGCTAAGCCCCAGCTGGAGGACTTAGCTAAGGCCTTGCACATGAACGCTTCTGAACTATTAGTGACTTCTTGGCTTGGGGTTCCAGGTTTCTCCCTTGATTTTCTGGTTGGCAAAGCTCAAGAATACGCCAATAGTGGGTGTTGGATAGTCTTTAATGCTATCTTGGCTCTGTGCATCTACGGAATAGTGTTGTTTCCCAACTTACCCAATTTTGTGGACTTGGACGCTTTTTATCTGTTTGCTGCTGGCAACCCGGTACCCACTTTGATTGGAGATCTCTATCATTCATTGCACTACAAAAATGAAAATAGAAGAGGAAAGACTGTTTACTGTTGTGCGCCGCTGTTGAACATGTGGTTTAAGAGCCATCTCCCCCGGAAGGGACCTTTTGTAGATAGTGCAACTATAGCTGATTGGCCAGAACGCCTGATGAGACTATCCTCTGAAGACATTGAGTGGTTTGACCGAGACTTGCTGGGGTCTGAGCTTATTTTCAGTTGTTTGGGGTATCCTAATGTTCCTTTGATAGGAAGAAAAGGGTGCATTAATTACAACCCATCTCTGTTTGTTCGCCAGTTTGGATACGCGTTGAAGAACCCACCTAGGGAGGAAGAAGTACAGGAATCTCTGTACTTCACCGGTGATTTGAATGGAGAGTTACTAGCCAAGCTTCAGCACGCCTGGATGCGTATCAACAGAAGAGGGAAACCACTGTTGGGGAAGAATGATTGTCAAGCTTATGTACCATACAAAGTTTGGATCCAAGAGAGGGCAAAACGGTTGCTGATGCCATTTCCAGCTGCACCAGTCCCTTTTCCGGTAGAGGAACCAACCACTGTTACTATGGAGGTCTACGAGCGAGTTGTAAAAGAAAAAGAAGCCTTGATGAAGATCAATGAAGGGTTAGAAAAGGAACTGGCTCAGATGCATAGTGAGAAGAACAAGGCTGTGCATTCTTTCCAACAGCAGATCGAGTTAGTAAACAGGCTAGGTGCTGAATTGACTGAAGAAAAAAAGAAGCGTGAACGCCTGGGGAAAGAATTCAGAAGCTCTCATGACATGTTGGAGTCCAAAAAGAAAGCACTCGATGCCGCCCACCGGGAAATCTCTTCTTGTAACAAGACGTGGAATGCTACGCTAACCAACAACAAAAAGAGGGAAGACAAATTGAAGCAGCAAATTTCTGAACTTGAAGAACAGTTGAAGGCTAGCACTAAGAAGTATGAAGAGGAGGTAACAGTCGGATATAGTCTCCAGAATGCATTGAACAAGGCCATCGAGGGCAAGAAAGAAGCTGTGTCTCAGAAGCGGAAGCTAGAGGATCGCTTCGGAGAAGGGGCATGGGAGGAATCCGGTGGTGATTTGCGACGTGTTCTCAAGCGAAGAGATCTACTTGTTGAGGGTTTGCTTACCCGACCAAGTCATCCAGAGACTAAGAATTTATTAGAGGAATACCAGGCCTATGGGAGTACTTGACCATTTCATGTATTAATGTGGATGCTTTATTTGCATTTGTGCTGACCATCACCAGGATTGTTGGTTGAGGTCATGCCTTCTTATTGTACGCTCATTGATATTGTATTCTTGGCTTAATGGATTTCTCTGCAATATATGAGGTGTTTTCTATGGTTCGGCTCCGATCTTCGTATTGCTGTCACTGTCACCACACTGACACATTCGCACTAGAATCGGGGAATGATACGCCCTAATGCACAGACACATATTACATTGCACTCGCATTCATATTGCATTACAGGTGATTATTGAACTGTATCTCATTTCCTGCACTATACCAGGTCTTTTCAGGATTGAAAGTCAGCGCCCGCACCGATACTCCACTCGTACCAACTGCCGATAAATTATGGATCAGATGCAGAATGAAATGCAGGACATGCGTGAGAAGCTGGCGCTATTCATGCAGACAATGGAGACCATTGCGAAAGGCCAGGAGAATTTGCAAGCTTTGGTGCAGCCTTTGTTGGTAAGAAATGCTGGGCACGTAAATGAAGACCATAATTCTGTGCGAGTCGATACTATTCACGGGGATGGTACCCCCACACCGGTAGCTCCACCTGTGGTAAACATACCTGCTGTCAATGTGAACAACGGCGCTGCCGCCGGGAACGGTAACGTTGGAATCGGTAACGAGACTGTCGTCAACAACGTTGGGTTCAGATATGTCAACTTGGGTGATAACATGGGAGGTAATGGCTTCGGTAATAATGGATTCGGCTTCAATGACCAGGGGTTTGAGCATGCTGGGAAGTACGGCTTCAACGCTCAAGGCTTCAGGCAAGACGGATTTGGTATGACTAATCAGGGTTATGGCGGATTCGGAAATGGAAATGGTGCCGGGTTAATGGCTTTTGGACCTGAAGGAGTCGCTTCGGGGTACGGTAACAGGGGGCGAGGCCCTGTGATGAATCAGACTAGAGTGGGCCGTAACAACGGGTACGATGGATACGGGACTGGGAACGGTAATTGGCTAGAAGATCAGCAAGAGGATGCTTTCTCCGGTTTCGAAGGTCCTATGGATGACTCTCAGAGAATCAAGATGCTCGAGGAGCAGATGAAGGGGGTCGTGAATCAAAGCGCTGTTGGCTTAGATATGACTACAATGGGTCTGGTGCCTGGCCTGAGGGTACCAATAAAATTCAAAGCTCCCACATTCGACAAGTATAAGGGGGATACCTGTCCAAAGGTGCATGTGCGGTCATACTACAGAAGGATGTCGGCGTATTCAAACGATGAGAGGATGTTGATGCATTTCTTTCAAGATAGCTTGTCTGGTCCTTCCCTTGAGTGGTATATGGGATTGGAACCAACTCAGATAAAGACATGGAAGCAGTTGGCTGAAGCGTTCGTGGCTCACTATAAGTACAACATTGACTTGGCACCCAACCGGGTCCAATTGCAGGGGTTGTCCCAGAAGAAGGGCGAGAGCTTCAAAGAGTATGCGCAGAGATGGCGCGACATGGCTGCTCGAGTTCATCCTCCTTTGGAGGACAAAGAAATGAATGATATGTTCATAGGAACATTTACCGGTATGTTTTATGACAAGTTGTTTCATACTTCTTTGGGCAGTTTCTCAGACTTAATCCTGATGGGAGAGAAGATTGAAAGCAACATTAAACAGGGAAGATTCCAAGCTGAGGAATCCACTTCAGCTGGCAGTAACAGAAGGGCTTTCGGTGGGCGCCGTCAAGGTGATGCAAGTGCAGTGTTTGGGGGCCGAGGCCGAGGCCGGGGCAGAGGTCGAAACCAGTACAATCAGTCGCAACAGGTGGCAAGTGTTACTATTCCATTTCAGCAACAACAAATGCAACAACAGCAACGGCAGCCACAACAGGGGGTACATCCTGCTCAGCGCAGAATCCAGGGGGGCAAACCAAGGAGGGTGTTTGAAACGCCTCCTTCAACGTATGCAGAATTGCTACAGACGTTACTGGGTTTGAACTTGGTGGAAAAGAGAACTATGGCGCCAGTAACGGGCACTCCTCCATACGGCTTTGACGCAAGCAAGCACTGTGAATTCCACTCCGGGGCTCCTGGCCACGATGTAGAGGGTTGCCACGCGTTCAAACATGTGGTGCAAGATCTATTGGATAGTAAGGCTATCAATTTTGGACAGGCGGGTTCGAACATAGTGCAAAAGCCCATGCCCAATCATGGGGCAAATGCTATTTTAACTGAGGAGGGTTTGAACTTGATTATGAATGTTGATGACCTAAAGACACCGATGTGCGAGATAAAGAGAAGGTTATTGCAAGGTGGTGTGTATCCAGGCTGCGACGAGTATTGTTTAGAGTGTTGGACCCAAGCTGGGGGTTGTGATGGATTGAAGAAGGGTATTCAGACCTTGATAGATAGAGGCACATTGCAATTCGACCGAACGGCAGTTGAAGAACCTGCAGAGTTATCAGCGGACGAGCGAAGTGATGTAGCTACTGTGACGATTCCCCGAAAAACAATAACTATAACGGCGCCAGCCAGGCGACCGCCGATCACTATAACCAAGGCAGGACCAATCCCTTACGAGAGCACTAAGGCAGTACCCTGGAATTATGGGTTGGAAGTGTCCTGTGATGGGGTGAAAATTGATGTTAGTAAGCAGCCTGTTGAGGTTGTAGACAACGTCGTCGGTACCGGAGGGATGACAAGAAGTGGGAGAATCTTTATATCGCCGGAGGTAGAGGCTGAGCGACTGGCGAAAGGAAAAGGAAAGATGAATGAGAATGTCCCGGTGCAGAGGAACGAAAAAGAAACGTCGTCGAAGGATGTGGAAGAGTTCATGCGCCTTATTCGTAAGAGTGACTATAAGATTGTTGAGCACCTTCAACAGACGCCATCAAAGATATCCATACTGTCGTTGCTATTGTGTTCCGAAGCTCACAGAAATGAATTGCTGAAAGTTCTGGATACGTCCTTCGTACCCCAAGATGTTTCCGTGAATCAGTTGGAGGGGGTGTTGGCACATGTGAACGCAGGCCATAGCCTGAGATTTACAGACTTTTATTTGACCCCGAAGGGGAGAGAGCATAACATGGCGTTACACGTCTCAGTTGAGTGTAGGGGCTCAGTCATGTCTCATGTACTGGTAGACACCGGATCTTCCTTGAACGTGCTGCCCAAGAAAGCAATGATGAAACTGGACGTCAGAGGAATCCTTTGTACGCCTAGTGACTTGGTGGTCAGGGCATTTGATGGTACACGAAGAACAGTCTTTGGATCCATAACATTACCTCTACAGGTGGGGCCGGAGGTTTTCGCGACTGAATTTTATATTATGGACATCCAGCCAGCATACAACTGCCTTCTCGGACGACCCTGGATCCATGGTGCTGGGGCAGTCACATCTACCTTGCACCAAAAGCTGAAATACATGGTAGGGGACAGTGTGGTCACGGTCTGTGGAGAAGAAGATATATTGGTTATCCATCTGTCATCATTCAAGTATGTAGAAGTCGACGGCGAGATTCATGAAACACCCTGTCAAGCCTTTGAAGGGTTGCGCATCAAAAACAAAGGTCCCGGGCCGAGTAAAGCGTCAGAGGTGGTCGTCTCATCATACAAGGAAGCTCAAGCTCTAGTGAAGACTGGTGAGACAAAAGGCTGGGGCAAGGTGCTGGATATTCCCGTGAAGATGGACCGATTTGGGTTGGGATATCAACCGTCGTCATCAACACCTGCTGCGGGGGCACCCCATTTCAAAGGACCGATAACAATCACAGCTAGTGGAGTGTGTCACGAGGCCATCAACGCTGTTTTAGATTCTGAAGAAGGAGACAGTGACTGCGACATGGACGCCTGGATTCAGCCGAGCATGCCAGGACAAGGATTATGCAATTGGTCTATTCAGGAGATTGTTCCTGTGACTCACAAACAATAATTCTTTATTTTCTTAATTGTTGAACAATCAGGTGTCTTACCCGGGGCATCATGATTTTGCTTAGGGCCGTGTTGTTATGTACATTGCGTTGTTTAATCGTTAAATAAAAGGCGTTTTTTCATGTACAAATATTGCGATCTCTGTCTTTCCTGTTTTGTGTTTTACAATAAAATGGCAACGTGGTTATTCGCGTTATACGCATTTTGAAGCATTTAACCATTCCTTTTGCAGGATAACATTTTCAGATGACATCATTGAACCGCCTATGACTCGTCTCGACTTTGAGCACCCGGTATTTCAGGCCGAAGAAGAGATTGTTGAAGATGGCGACGTTCCCAAAGAATTGTCTTGGTTGGTAAAGCAAGAAGAACGTGTCATTCTGCCTCATGAAGAGGTCATCGAAATTATTAACCTGGGGTCAGAAGGGGTTGAGAAGAACATCCGTATAGGAGTCGCGCTGCAGAGCGACGTCAAGCGAAGACTGGTTGAAATGCTCAGAGAGTACAGTGATGTGTTCGCTTGGTCGTATGAAGACATGTCTGGGCTTGATACAGATATGGTTGTACACCGCCTGCCATTAAAAGAAGAATGCCCGCCGGTCAAGAAGAAGCTTCGCAGAACTAGACCTGATATGGCAGTGAAAATAAAGGAGGAGGTTCAAAAGTAGTGGGATGCTGGTTTCCTAGCTGTTACAAAATATCCCTCATGGGTCGCTAATATTGTACCAGTGCCAAAGAAAGACGGTAAAGTGAGAATGTGCGTAGATTACCGTGATTTGAATAAAGCGAGCCCGAAAGATGATTTTCCGCTTCCTCACATCGATGTGCTGGTTGACAACACTGCCCAATTCTCCGTATTCTCCTTCATGGATGGCTTCTCGGGCTATAATCAGATTAAGATGGCACCAGAAGACATGGAGAAGACTACTTTCATAACGCCTTGGGGAACATTTTGTTACAAAGTGATGCCCTTCGGACTGAAGAATGCTGGGGCAACGTATCAGCGTGCAATGACGACTCTTTTCCATGATATGATGCATAAAGAGATCGAGGTTTATGTCGATGATATGATTGCCAAATCCCAGACGGAGGAAGAGCATTTGGTGAATCTGCTGAAGTTATTCAAAAGGCTTAGGAAGTTCAGGCTGAGACTGAACCCTAACAAGTGCACCTTCGGGGTGAGATCGGGTAAACTGCTGGGGTTTATCGTGAGCGAAAAAGGAATAGAGGTTGATCCTGCAAAAATAAAAGCAATACAAGAAATGCCGACGCCTAAAACAGAAAAAGAGGTGCGCGGGTTTTTAGGGAGGTTGAACTACATCGCTCGGTTCATATCTCACCTAACGACTACGTGTAAGCCATTATTCAAGCTATTGAAAAAAGACCAGGCTGTAACATGGAATGAAAACTGTCAAAAGGCGTTCGATAAAATAAAGCAGTATTTGCAGGAGCCTCCTATTTTGATACCCCCAGTGGCAGGGAGACCCTTGATTATGTATTTGACAGTTCTTGAAGGAAGTATGGGTTATGTTCTCGGTCAACACGACGAGACAGGAAGAAAAGAGCATGCAATATACTACTTGATTAAGAAGTTTACTGAATGTGAATCTCGATATTCAATGCTCGAAAAAACTTGTTGCGCGTTAGCCTGGGCCGCCAAGCGTTTGAGGCAATACATGCTGAATCATACAACCATGCTCATCTCGAAGATGGATCCTATCAAATATATATTCGAAAAGCAGGCATTATCGGGGAGAATTGCCCGTTGGCAGATGGTTTTGACCGAATACGACATCCAGTATGTCTCACAGAAGGCTATAAAGGGGAGCGTATTGTCTGAGTACTTGGCAGAGCAGCCTATTGAGGACTACCAATCGATGAGGTTTGATTTTCCTGACGAGGATATCATGTACCTAAAGATGAAAGATTGTGAAGAGCCGTTTCCAGACGAAGGACCAGAATTGGGCTCCAAATGGAAGTTGATCTTTGACGGAGCTGTAAACGCCTACGGTAGCGGAATAGGGGCAATCATCACTACTCCACACGGGTCGCACATCCCGTTTACCGCTCGATTGACCTTTCCAGTTACCAATAATGAAGCCGAATACGAAGCTTGTATCATGGGGCTTGAAGAAGCCATTGATTTGCGAATCAAAAATCTGGATGTATACGGAGACTCAGCTCTGGTGGTGAATCAAATAAATGGGGAATGGGAGACACGTCAGTCTAATTTGATACCATACATGAATTACGCAAGGAGATTGTTGCCTTTCTTTGACAAGGTTGAATTGCATCATGTACCGCGAGCAGAGAATCAGATGGCTGACGCCCTGGCCACTTTGTCTTCCATGTACAAAGTCAACTTCTGGAATGAGGCTCCCAGAATTGTTATCTCTCGGCTTGACATACCTGCCTTCGTGTTTGCCATTGACGAAGCATCTGATGATAAACCATGGTATTTTGATATCTTTAATTTCCTAAAAAATAAAGAGTATCCGGCTGGGGCATCTAGTCATGATCAAAAGACTCTCAGGAGATTGGCGGGTAATTTCTATTTGAATCCGGACGGTGTCTTATACAGAAGAAATCACGACTTGGTGCTACTACGTTGTGTAGACGAAAAAGAGGCGAAGCTGCTCATGGAGGAAATACATGAGGGTACATTTGGTACGCATGCTGGTGGGCATGCTATGACGAGGAAGCTGCTGCGGGCAGGTTATTACTGGCTGACTATGGAAACTGATTGTTTCAAGTTTGCGAAGAGATGTCATAAGTGCCAAATCTATGCAGATAAGATCCATGTGCCTCCGAGTCCTCTGAACGTAATGTTGTCACCATGGCCATTCTCGATGTGGGGAATCGATATGATTGGAAAGATCGAGCCGACGGCTTCTAACGGACACCGGTTCGTTCTAGTAGCAATCGATTATTTTACCAAATGGGTGGAAGCGGCATCTTACGCAAATGTGACGAAGCAGGTGGTAGCCAGATTCATCAAGAGAGATATCATTTGCAGATATGGGATCCCCGAACGGATAATTACCGACAATGGTTCAAACCTGAATAACAAAATGATGAAGGAGCTGTGTCAGAATTTTAAGATCGAGCATCACAACTCCTCCCCTTACCGACCCAAGATGAATGGCGTTGTTGAAGCGGCCAATAAGAATATAAAGAAGATTGTTCAGAAGATGGTGGTGACCTATAAGGATTGGCACGAGATGCTACCTTTCGCTTTGCACGGTTATCGTACGACGGTACGCACATCAACCGGGGCAACCCCGTTCTCGTTGGTATATGGAATGGAAGCAGTGTTACCATTGGAGGTTGAGATTCCTTCACTGAGGATATTACGAGATGTCCAACTAGACGAGGCAGAATGGGTGAAAGACAGGTTGAACCAGCTGAGTTTAATGGATGAGAAAAGGCTAGCTTCTCTAGCATACCGTCGTTTGTACCAGAGCCGAATGAAGAAAGCATATGATAAGAAGATACATCCTTGGAGCTTTCAGACGGGCGACCTTGTGCTAAAAAGGATTCTCCCGCCACAGGCAGATCACAGGGGCAAGTGGACCCCCAACTACGAAGGGCCATACGTTGTCAGAAAAGTCTTTTCAGGAGGGGCTTTATTGTTGTCCACCATGGACGGTGAAGACTTTACGTCGCCTGTGAATTCAGACGCAGTTAAAAAATACTTTGCTTAAAATTGACCCGCTGGACAGAAAAAAGAGAGTCCAGGCAAAAATGGGGCATCCTGGCGAACCAAAAACAGAATGAAAGGTTCGGGCAAAAGTTAGGGATAAAATTGAAAACAATGTACACCCGCGAAGTTGAAAACCCACACTGGGCGGCTTCGGCAAAAAAGGGTATCCCGGTGAACTGAAAACCCGTAAAGGGCGGTTCACGCAAAAGTTAGGGATTTGAA
Source organism: Lathyrus sativus (assembly GCA_963859935.3). NCBI lineage: Eukaryota > Viridiplantae > Streptophyta > Magnoliopsida > Fabales > Fabaceae > Lathyrus > Lathyrus sativus. The sequence goes on along the minus strand of OZ012735.1, from coordinate 232,523,427 downwards.
AAGCAAATGACTGCGGTCCGAATTTGATACTACAGTGAGCATTGGTGCGGGAGAATATACCTGAGGGGTCGATTATCAGATACAATCTCTTCGGAAGTTTGAATACCGGGAAAGCATTAGAGTCAGGCGAGTCATAGGAGGATCAACTCATGATGTTCGTCTGCATCCCGTTGCCGACATGTGTGCAAATTTGATTTGTCATTATATTTTATGCTTCTTGTGCATACTTGTATATTTGTTGTGCGTAGCTTCCTCTTTTCAGGAGTTACATCCCGTGTACAAAACTCCGCCTATTTAGGGGCCCAATCAATAAAACATGTTATTCAGTATTTGATGTTGGTTTTTTACTGTTTTGTACATGATAAACGCCTAGGTTTAATAAAACTAGCAAGTGTATAACGTCGCTGGCCCTTGCCAATAATTGCTAAAACTTTGAATTAACTGAAAGTAATGTCACTAGCACTAACCTAAATAGATTTGGTTGCATAGACTTGTCTTGTCTTGTTTGTGGTGTTGCAGGGTTCGTAGCCGTATGAAGTGGATGATCAAAAGATTGCAGTACTAACCAGAGGCTTGTAACAGAAAGACTCGATCCCCACGCAGGTCGCGCTTCTGAGATAACAATGTCCCTTACTAAAGAAGGATCAAATTCCACAGCTAATTGTAGCTTATCCGAGGGACATTCGCCAGCAGGGTCGTCCACCCTCAGCAGAATTGGCAATTCCGAGATCAAAGGCAGTATTCAGACAGTGCATCCCGAGTGTCGCTACTGCGAAAATCGGCGCCGGCTGAACAGAAGAGTCGCCATCGTGCGTTATTTATCCCACGGGAGGGAAAGGAAACGCTCAGAGTAAACCTCGCACAACACAGGAAAGGTATGGTCATCGCAACCAAAACCGGGGTTCGGGAGTCGGTTACGCAAGGGGAAGGTATTAGCACCCCTCACGTCCGTCGTACTCGACGGGATCCACGCTTGTTTTCGGGTATGGATTGTTATTCTATCTAAACTATAGGTCAAGGGTTAAAAAGAAAATAAAATGAAAGTAAAAATGACTCGGCAAAGTATCGCACTTTATGCCTACGTATTCCCGCCTGGAACGAGAAATCAGAGTCAACGTAGTTCGCCTACCTACGGGAAAGGAGGGGAAGGTTGCTCGCTAGGATATCGCATCCTATGCCTACGTACTTCCACACAGCATGGAAGATCAGAGCAAACGTAGTTCGGGCCACGTACGACACAAGCTTGTCTTGGTTGATTTTAGTCCTTCTGAAAAGGTTTTCTTGATTAACAGTCCCGACGGACAAAAATGACGTCTTGATGAGTTCACATTCTTTTACGGAAGAAGTGTCTTTTATTGAGTTTGAAATCTTTACGTGTTTTTCTGTTTGTTTTGAGGAAGAAGAGACAGAACTCTAACCTACGGTTGCGAAGGGAAACAAACTAACCTAATGTTATCATGCATGGGTTAAGACCTAGTGTCTATCATGCTCCTCTCTTGCACAGAGAGAAACAGATATCCTAAGGGATAGGCAGAAACAGAAACAATATCAGATATATATAGTAAAACAGTAAAATGCATGGATGCAACAATACAAGCGAGGCAAGGGAGTCCCACTCGACCTCGAACCTAGAAAACAATAGGCAAAAGTGAACAGGCTTCACTTTCAACCCAACAGGGTAAACAGCAAACAATACAGTCCAGAAAACCAATCAATACATCAGCAATAAAATTCAACAGCAAAAGAAACAGCATCAGCAGCTCTGAATCAACATCTGGCTTCAAGTAATCTCCAATCAGCTACAGGCTTCAACAAGCCTCAATCCCCATCTTCATGGCCTTCAGACAAGGGCTTTGATCATCAGTCTTCCATCTGCAATGGCTTTTCTTCAAGTTCAAAACTCCGGGATGAGGGATCAGTCACAAGAGTGAAGTGGGTGTTAAGCAATCAGTTGACTACCAAGGGTGGTGAACAGACTGCTTCTAACACAAAAGACATTTTCTCTCAAGAGTTCTATCTCTTAGACACTATCGCCAAGCCTTCCAAAGGAAGGGGGTGAGTGTCTTAGAGAGACTCTGTATCACAGAGAAGAATGGATGCAGACAAGGCAATCCATGTTTGAGAAACAAGCTTTCTAACCTAGAGCTCTGCCTAGCTCCTAAACCCTAGTTCCTCAGCATCTGCTAGCAAGAATCTTCTGGAAGTGGATCTTCAACATCTGGATCTCCAGTGGCCTTCATCTTCTCAAGTCTTCAGCTCTCCTAAGTCCCCAGACAAACCCAATACCCAAACAACCAAGCAACAATCCCCAGAGGGCACACCACACCAGACAACAGATATACAGACAGTATTAATAGCAGTAGGGGAATCCTAGCTTTCCTCTAAGGGATCTAATAGCTACCCCATAGCCCCTATAGTCCCATAACTAATCTAATTAAATCCTAAGTCCTAAGGGAAATGAAATCAAACTTCTTAAGTTGTCACCTAAAACCCTAGTTTTGTTCATGATGTTCAAACCTATTTTGATCACCTAAAATTAACTTCTAAAAATGGGAACTAAAATATTTCTACAAGTTGAATATCTCATCTAAACAATATAAAAAGAATGACCAAAAAATATTAAAGCATGTAAGAGAACCAGAATTATTAAAATCATGCATGAAATGAATTTATTTAAAATGCCATTTATTAAGAAAATATAAAAAAAATATGAAATCAAAATAAAAATGCAATTTTATTTTCCTATAATATTCTACACATCCTAAAGAAAATATTGTAAAAAGAATGGATTGAAAATGAATTTTTATGCATTTATTATGAATTTTTGAAGTTGGTAAAAATAAAAATGGAATTAAAAATAAAATGAATTAAAAATGAGAAGGAGGGGGTATGAATAGAAATTCGCTCCAGTTCAAATCAGAATGGGCCACACAATGGGGGGTGCAATCAGCGCTTTTACCAAGGCCCAGTCACTAGCTCAGAATACCATACACGCTGGGGGTGAGAATAGAATGGAAATCACGTTCAATATGGTTTGGGCTTGGAATAGGGGGGTGGGGATAACACAAACTAACTCAGGCCCGCCCGTTTCAATTAATGAAACGGTGCGTTTTGGCCTCACAGCTTCCCTCCACATCTGAAATTAAATATGAGCCATAAGATCATCCTCCAAGTCAAAAGTCACACGCGAAATGGATGGCTCAGATTATGTCTTCCCCAATGGTTCTGAACCTAGGGTTTCAACCTCCATGAATGGCCATGCACGAGCAATCTTCCATCCCTCTGTTCTCCATCACCAGGCCATGAATCAACATGCTATGAACACGAAAATTGCTCTAAACCTCTCCCTCTACAATCCTAGGGCATCAGTTTGAATTGAAACTCACCACAACAACAAACCCGATGACATCAAACTCTGGCCACCATGAAATTACACTGATATGAACCATCACAATTCTCCCTCAAACTTACCCTAACCTAATCTATGCATAATGGTGATTAACCTACACTATCAAGTTAACATTCTAATGCGCTAACCTAAGAGTTTCACCTCCTAACAGTTTATGGCACCTGCTAATCAACCTCACCAAACCTCTCCAAATTCATCCTCCTTGTTCTCCTAACCACCTAGATTGCATCTAAACTAATAAAATCATGCCTAACTAACTGAATCAAGCAAATCGAATGAAAACATACCTGGTGCAAAAGCTTGAAAACAGCTATGGAAGATTGAGGATCTGAGGCTTTTGAGACTTGGATCTTGATCTACACACTCAATGCTCAATTCTGTATGCAATATTTTGGAGCTTCCTAGCTTGAACTATGCTGTCCAATGAAAACTTCAACTTTGATGTTCTTGAAGAAAGTGCACAAAAATGGATGATAATCACCAAAACTTTGCTTCAATTCTGATCTAGGATGATGATGGAGCAAGATTGAATTGATGTGGATGATGATTTTGTGAAGAATTTGAGAGAATTGCAATGAAACTTCAATGAAAAAGAATGAGAAAGCTTGTGAAAATCTTGGTGCAAATGAAGCCAACCCTTGCTAAATTCTCATTTCATGAATATATAGACCTCATATGAACATTCTAGATCCATCTTGCACATTCCCTTGCTTTCCAACTTTGATCCATTTTGGTTATGTTTCTTCAATTACAAGTAACCAAAGATAACTTCTTTTTTTCCTTCTAAACTCAAAAAAGTGTTTGAACCATTGTTCTTAGAATTGTTTTTCCATTCAGAATCATATATTGGAAGTCTCCATTTGGACTTGTAAATCTCCCAAACCATTTTCCATCTTGAATTTATTCACTTTATAAGCCATTTTAGTTCATATTTTGACCAATTATGCAACTTCATGTTATGAGCTTCTCCAATAATTTGTGACCTTCTTTCCAGACTTAAAATCCCATTTGGAGCAAGTTTGATGTTGTAAGTTTTTCCATTTGAGGCCTCCTTGTATGAGTTTTGGACATAGGTTAAAATGACCTGTAATTCACAAATGCCCAAAATACCCTTTGCTTGCAAAGACTATAAGTTGAGTTCCACACATCCTATAAAGGCATGCTATACCATTATAGAAAGCTAAGACAATGAGGAACAATTCTTATGTTGACCAAGAATTCATTTGAAATCTCCTTGAGGGGCAAAACTAGCTTGGAAGTCAAGTCACTTTCACAGACAAAAGTTCAGACACCTCAGATGACCTGTAACTTGCAAGGACCATAACTTGAGTTCTATAAATCTCCTTGAGGTATTCTACCACTCAAATTAAAGGTCTTGAGATCCTCTACAAGTTTCATGTTGGCCAAGAAGCCATTTGAAGCTAGCAGTTTGACTTATCTTGCTTGGAAATTTGACCTAAACTAGGGGATTTTACAGAGAAACCCTAATTTAGTAACTCCTCTTCTCCTTGATTTCTCTTGAATTCTCCTTATCATATCTCCATATCCTCCTTTATATGTCCAATGATGAACCCCACATCTCTCTAATAGACTTGAATGCCCTTTAAATCAATCAATTGACCTAGGGTTGACCTAGGGTTGACCCAGATGAAACCCTAGTTGACTGTCTTCAACTATAGCTCTTGTGATCACATTAACAACTTATTTTTTTCTCCAGATGACTTTCTAAGCCTCTCATAATGTCTAGATACTCTCCATGTCTTCAATTCATAGCTCATAACCCTCTTGTTGATCCTCAGATACCCTCAGCTAGGAGATGGACTCAAGGCTTGATTTGCTGAACTCTTTGCTTTCAAATTTTTCTGATGACTTGAATGAGATTGAGTTATGATGATAACCTCTTGATAGGCTTCTAGGGATGAGAATAATGATTGGTCCCCTGTTGAATGACTTGTTATGCTTATGCTATGCAGATGGTTAGTCTATGTACATGACTCTATATGCAAATGCTAATGATAATGAAACATAAACCCAAGTGAATAAAGTTAGGCAAATTTTAGGGTGCAACAGCTGCCCCTATTCAAGCGACTTGGACCCGATTGGATGAAGAGCCCGGAGCCTTCAGACATTCGCGGTACGAGACGGTTGAATACCAGTGAAACCCGAAATTTGCCAACTGCAGAACTAAATTGCGCTCCTGCTTGAGGAACGACATTCATCAGCTGAATCTGACTGCTACAGTAACCCACTGATCTCGCGCGACCGTGCTGGGGATTGTCTTCATCGTCCTGAAGAGGATTCTGTCATCACAGATTGCTTGCTTGCTTGTCCACGTTAGGACTCTGTCTGTCATCAATACGAAGAAATCTCAACTAGAACCTGTCCACGCTAGGACTCCACTTGCTGTTAACCCAGAAAAATCTCGGCAACTCCGCTGGGGATAACTCGTCTGCATTTCCATACTGAATCGTCCATGTTAGGAATAAAACTCTTCCACGCTAGGAGTAACACCTGTCCACGTTAGGAATCACATCGTCCACGTTAGGAATTATTTCTTCTGCATCTATCCACACCAGGGCTAACCCTTCCATCTTTCCACGTCAGGAAGCAATCTTCTTTCCACGTAAGGAGAACTATATCAATCTGTCCACGTAAGGACTCCGATACTACTTGACATGTCCGCGTCAGGACTCCAATCTTTCCACGTAAGGAATTCAACTTTGATTCTGAATCTGTCCACGTCAGGACTCAACTTTTTCTTGCATCTGTCCACGTAAGGACCCTGATTTCTCCGCGTAAGGAATAAACTTCTTCTTCCACATTAGGAATATCTTCTTTGATCTGTCCGCGTCAGGACTAAACTCTTCCACGTCAGGAATAATCCATTTCTTTCCACGTCAGGAATCAATCTCGATACGTCCGCGTGAGGACTCAATCTTTCCACGTAAGGAATAAACTCGTCTTTCCACGTAAGGAAACCCTTTTTCTTCCACGTAAGGAATACTCTTGATATGTCCACGTGAGGACTCTGATCTTTCCACGTAAGGAATACCAACTCTTTCTCGATTTGTCCGCGTCAGGACTCATTTTTCCACGTAAGGAATGCCATCTTAACCTGTCCACGTAAGGACTACAACCTTTCCACGTTAGGAATGCAACTTCTGATATGTCCGCGTAAGGACTACATCTCTTCCGCGTAAGGAATCTCCATCTTTCCACGTTAGGAATCACTTCTGTTGATATGTCCGCGTAAGGACTACATCGTCCACGTCAGGACCCGCTTCTCCACTGATCCACACCTACAAACTTCTCAGCACTGACGTGACAGCGACTTTGAGATGAACTCTACTGGGGACATCTGGAAACCAACTATCGGACGCCTGTTCTGATAACCGGCGGTGGCCTCTGAAATTCTGACTCATGGAACCCGTTGATAACAAACAAACTCTGCTTGGGGATAAGAAGACACTTATCCTGACAACTCTGGTGGGGAAAAATGAGAGACATCTGCATGAATGACTCTGCTAGAGACACAGCGAATCTCATCATGCTAACTCTGTGGGGGAATACCGCCGAAACTGACATTATCATTGAATATCTCCTGCCGAGATCTGGACTGTTTGGTAATTCATTTGAGCGAGAGCTCTTTCCGCCTGAACTGCTGGAGTATAGAAACTGCTCCAGCAAAATAAATGCTAGAAGGTGATGCCGACTCCGCCGGGGATAGCCAGATGCTACAGAATTGTTCCCGCAAAATAAATGCTGGAAGGGTGAAGTCGACCCTGCTGGGAAATTGGGAACTCAAACCACACACCCTATTGAGGTAACCTCCTGCTGGGGAATATAACTTTGCTAGGGAATAGCAGACGTGCACAGTACGATCGGACTTTCTGCTGGAACGTGAACTGATATCACCAGTATCTCTGACAAAATAAATGACAGGAACCGCCATCAACTCTGCTTGGGAGAGTCATAATCTTCAAATTCCACTGGAAGGAATGAACACTTGCTGAAAAGAGAATTCCGCTGGAGCTGGGATGATTTTCTTGGGGAAAATTAACTGACTCCACTGGGGGAGAGTGCATGACCCTGCGGGGAAAGATGAACCTGTCTGAATACAGCCTTTCGATCTTAGAATCGCCAAACTCTGCTGAGGACGAATATCTTTCCTGGAGCACGTTCTTTGGATAAGCTACGGCTAGCTGGGGAATTCTATCCTTCTTCAAGAAGAACATGCATGACCTGCGTGGGGACCAAGTCTTTCGTTATCGCGATCTTTCGATTGTCTTCCTCGTACGGTTATGAAACCTGCAACAGCGCAAACAAGACACGACAAGCCTATGCAATCAAATCAATTCAGGTTAGTGACGTTACACTCAGTCAATTCAAAGCTTTAATGATTGTTGGCAAGGGCCAGTGATGTTATACTCATGCTAGCTTCAGTAAACTTAGGCGCTTTATCATGCACAAAACAGTAAAGAACAGGCATCAAGTACTGAATAACACATTTTCATTGATTGGGCCCCTGAATAGGCGGAGTTTTTTGTACACGGGATGTAACTCCTGAAAAGAGGAAGCTACGCAAAGCAAATATACAAGTATGCAAGTATGCACAAGAAGCATAAATATTGACGAATTAAATTTTGCACACATGTCGGCAACTGGATGCAGATGAACACCACGAACTGATCCTCCCATGACTCATCCGACTCTAATACTTTCCCGGTATCCCCACTTCTGAAAAGGTTGTATCCGATAACTGACTCCTCAAATATATTCTCCCGCATTGATGCTCATTGCAATATCAAATTCGGACCGCAGCCATTTGCTTTTCTAATCCCTAACTTTTGCGTGAACCGCCCTTTACGGGTTCTCAGTTCACCGGGATACCCTTTTTTGCCGAAGCCGCCCAGTGTAGGTTTTCAACTTCGCGGGTGTACATTTTTTCAATTTTATCCCTAACTTTTGCCCGAACCTTTTTATTCTGTTTTTGGTTCGCCAGGATGCCCCATTTTTGCCTGGACTTTCTTTTTTTGTCCAGCGGGTCTATTTCAAGCAAAGTATTTTTTAACTGCGTCCGAATTCACAGGTGACGCAAAGTCTTCTCCGTCCATGGTGGACAACAACAACGCTCCTCCTGAAAAGACCTTATTGACAACGTATGGCCCTTCGTAGTTGGGGGTCCACTTGCCCCTGTGATCTGCTTGCGGCGGGAGAATCCTTTTCAGCACAAGGTCGCCCGTCTGAAAGCTTCGCGGAAGTATCTTCTTGTCATATGCTTTCTTCATTCGTCTTTGGTACAAACGACCGTATGCCAGAGAAGCTAGCCTCTTCTCATCCATCAAACTCAGTTGGTTCAATCTATTCGTTACCCATTCTGCCTCGTCCAGCTGAACGTCTCGCAATACCCTCAGAGAAGGGATCTCAACTTCCAATGGTAATACCGCTTCCATTCCGTATACCAACGAGAACGGAGTTGCCCCGGTTGATGTCCGTACCGTCGTACGATAACCGTGCAAAGCGAAAGGTAGCATTTCATGCCAATCCTTATAAGTCACCACCATTTTCTGGACGATCTTCTTTATATTCTTGTTGGCCGCTTCAACAGCGCCATTCATCTTGGGTCGGTAAGGGGAGGAGTTGTGATGTTCGATCTTGAAATTCTGACAGAGCTCCTTCATCATTTTGTTATTCAGATTTGAACCATTATCCGTGATTATCCGCTCGGGGATCCCATATCGGCAAATGATATCTCTCTTAATGAATCTAGCCACCACTTGCTTCGTTACATTTGCGTAAGACGCCGCTTCCACCCATTTGGTGAAATAATCGATTGCTACTAGTATGAACCGATGCCCGTTTGAAGCTGTCGGCTCGATCTTTCCGATCATATCGATTCCCCACATCGAGAATGGCCATGGAGATGACATCACATTCAGAGGACTCGGAGGCACATGTATCTTATCAGCATAGATTTGGCACTTGTGGCACTTCCTTGCGAACTTGAAACAATCAGTTTCCATTGTCAGCCAAAAATAACCTGCCCGCAGCAGTTTTCTTGTCATAGCATGCCCACCAGCATGCGTACCAAAGGCACCTTCGTGAATTTCCTCCATGAGAAGCTTTGCCTCTTTCTCGTCTACACAACGCAACAACACCAAATCGTGGTTTCTTCTGTACAACACGCCATCCGGATTCAAGTAGAAATTACCCGCTAATCTCCTGAGAGTCTTCTGATCTTGACTGGATGCCCCAGCCGGATACTCTTTATTCTTCAGGAAATTAAGGATATCAAAATACCACGGTTTGTCATCAGGTGCTTCATCAATAGCAAATACATAAGCTGGCCTGTCCAACCGAGAGATAGTGATTTGGGGAGCTTCGTTCCAGAAGTTGACCTTGTACATGGAAGACAAGGTGGCAAGGGCGTCAGCCATTTGATTTTCTGCCCGCGGTACGTGATGCAATTCAACCTTGTCGAAGAAAGGCAACAATCTCCTTGCATAATTCATGTAGTGTATCAAATTAGGCTGCCGTGTCTCCCATTCCCCTTTGATCTGATTCACCACCAGAGCTGAGTCTCCGTATACGTCTAAATGTTTGATTCGCAAATCAATGGCTTCTTCAAGCCCCATTATACAAGCTTCGTATTCGGCCTCATTGTTGGTAACGGCAAAGGTTAATCGGGCAGTAAACGGGATGTGCGACCCGTGTGGCGTGGTGATAATTGCCCCTATTCCGCTACCGTAAGCATTCACAGCTCCGTCAAATATCATCTTCCATTGGGACCCCGGCTCCGGCCCTTCGTCTGGTAACGGCTCTTCACAATCCTTCATCTTGAGATACATGATATCCTCGTCAGGAAAATCAAATCTCATCGATTGGTGCTCTTCAATAGGCTGCTCTGCCAGATACTCAGCTAGCACACTCCCCTTTATAGCTTTTTGCGAGACGTATTGGATGTCATATTCAGTCAAGACCATCTGCCAACGGGCAATTCTACCTGACAACGCCTGCTTTTCGAATATATACTTGATTGGATCCATCTTCGAGATGAGCATGGTTGTATGATTCAGCATGTACTGCCTCAAACGCTTGGCGGCCCAGGCTAGCGCGCAACAAGTTTTCTCCAGCATTGAGTATCGAGATTCACAGTCTGTAAATTTCTTACTCAGATAATAGATTGCATGCTCTTTTCTCCCCGTCTCGTCGTGTTGACCGAGAACACAACCCATGCTTCCCTCAAGAACCGTCAAATACATTATCAAGGGTCTACCTGCCACTGGGGGTATCAAAATGGGAGGTTCCTGCAGATACTTCTTTATTTTGTCGAACGCCTTTTGACAATTTTCGTTCCACGTTACAGCTTGATCTTTCTTTAGCAACTTGAATAATGGTTCACACGTGGCCGTTAGGTGAGATATGAACCGAGCGATGTAGTTCAATCTCCCTAAAAACCCGCGTACCTCTTTCTCTGTTTTAGGCGTCGGCATTTCTTGAATCGCTTTTATTTTAGCAGGATCGACCTCTATTCCTCTTTCGCTTACGATAAACCCCAGCAGTTTACCCGATCTCACCCCGAAGGTGCATTTGTTAGGGTTCAGCCTCAGCCTGAACTTCCTAAGTCTTTTAAACAACTTCAGCAGATTCACCAGATGCTCTTCCTCCGTCTGGGATTTGGCAATCATATCATCAACATAAACTTCGATCTCTTTATGCATCATGTCATGAAAGAGAGTCGTCATCGCACGCTGATATGTTGCCCCAGCATTTTTCAAACCAAAGGGCATCACTTTATAGCAAAATGTTCCCCAAGGTGTTATGAAAGTAGTCTTCTCCATATCCTCTGGCGCCATTTTAATCTGATTATAGCCTGAAAAGCCATCCATGAAGGAGAATACAGAGTATTGAGCGGTATTATCAACTAACACGTCAATGTGAGGAAGTGGAAAATCGTCTTTTGGGCTTGCTTTATTCAAATCTCTATAATCCACGCACATTCGAACCTTGCCATCTTTCTTTGGCACTGGTACGATGTTAGCAACCCATGAGGGATACTTCGTCACAGCCAGGAAACCAGCGTCCCACTGTTTCTGAACCTCCTCTTTGATCTTCATTGCCATATCTGGTCGCGTTCTGCGAAGCTTTTGTTTGACCGGTGGGCAATCTTCTTTCAGTGGCAGGCGATGCACAACCATATCTGTATCGAGCCCTGGCATATCCTCATACGACCAAGCGAATACATCATTATACTCTCGGAGCATTTCAACCAGTCTTCGCTTGATATCACCCTGCAGTGCGGCTCCAATACGAATATTCTTCTCAACCCCTTCCGACCCCAAATTGATAATTTCAATGACCTCGTCGTGAGGCAGAATGGCTCTTTCCTCTTGCTTCACTAACCAAGACAGTTCTTCAGGAACGTCGCTATCTTCGACAACCTCTTCTTCGGTCTGGAATACCGGGTGCTCGAAGTCGGGACGAGTCATAGGTGGTTCAAGGATGTCATCTGAAAATGTTATCCTGCAACAAAAAGGGTTAAGTGCTTCAAAATGCGTATAAAGCGGATAACCACATTGCCATTTTATTGAAAAATGCAAAACAAGAAAGACAGGGATTACAGTATTTGCACATGAAAAAACGCCATTTATTTAATGATTAACGCACAATGTTTATAACAACACAGCCCTAAGCAAATCCTGATGCCCCGGGCAAGACATCAGATTATTCAACAACTAATAAAGCAAAGCATTACTGTTTGAAAGTCACAGGAACAAGCTCCTGAATAGACCAGTTGCACAGTCCTTGTCCTGGCGTGCTTGGCTGAATCCAGGCATCCATATCACAGTCGCTGTCTCCTTCATCAGACTCTGAAGCAGCATTGACAGTTTCATGACATACTCCACTGGCAGAGATGGTGATTGACTTTCTGAAATGAGGGGCCCCCACGGAAGGAGTTGATGACGACGGTCGGTACCCCAGTCCGAACCGATCCATTTTCACAGGAATGTCCAGCAATTTGCCCCAGCCTTTGGCTTCTCCTGCTTCTACTAGCGCTTGAGCTTCCTTATACGATGAGACAGCTATCTCTGGCACTTTGCTTGGCCCGGGACTCTTGTCCTTTATGCGCAAACCTTCGAATGCCTGGCATGGTGTCTCGTGGATTTCCCCGTCGACTTCCACATATTTAAACGAAGATAGATGGCTGACCAGGATGTCTTCTTCTCCGCACACGGTGACTACGCTGTCTCCGACCATATACTTTAACTTCTGATGCAGAGTAGACGTGACTGCCCCTGCCCCATGAATCCAAGGTCTTCCCAGCAAACAGCTGTACGCAGGCTGTATATCCATGATATAAAACTCCGTTGCAAACACTTCCGGCCCCACTTGCAGAGGCAAGGTAATCGATCCGAAGACTGTTCTCCGCGTGCCGTCAAATGCTCTGACTACCAAATCGCTGGGTGTACACAAAATCCCTCGAACATCCAGCTTCATCATCGCCTTCTTAGGCAGCACATTCAAAGACGACCCGGTGTCCACCAATACGTGCGACATTGTTGCTCCCCTACACTCCACAGACACGTGTAATGCCATATTATGATCCCTTCCTTTCGGAGTCAAGTCAAAATCGGTAAAACCCAGACTGTGGCCAGCCTTCACATGTGCCAATACTCCTTCTAGCTGATTTACGGAGACATCCTGTGGTACAAAAGAAGTGTCCAGGACTTTCAGCAAAGCGTTCCTGTGAGCTTCCGAACACAACAGCAATGACAGAATAGATATTTTGGACGGTGTCTGCTGCAGATGCTCCACAATTTTATAATCACTTTTCCGAATTAAGCGCATGAATTCTTCTACATCCTTAGATGCTGCTTCTTTTTCATTTGCTTGTACCGGAACATTCTCAATCGCCTTCCCTTTTCCTTTCGCTAGCCTTTCAGCCTCCACTTCAGGAGATATAAAGATCCGGCCGCTCCTCGTCATGCCTCCTGAGCCAACAACATTATCCACAATCTCCACTGGCTGCTTGTTAACGTCGATTTTAATCCCATCACAATACACCTCCAGCCCATACGACCATGGGACTGCTCTCGTGTTCTCATACGGGATTGGCCCGGCTTTAGTTATGGTAATCGGTGGGCGCTGAGCTGGTGCTGCAATAGTGATCGTCTTCCTAGGAATTGTTACCGTGGCCACATCACTCCGATTATCCACTACTGCCCCTGCAGGCTCGTCAGTTGCTGTTCGATCAAACTGCAATATACCTTCATCAATCAAGGCCTGGATGCCTTTCTTCAAATCCTCACACCCCCCAGATAGGGCCCAACAGTCTAAGCAGTACTCATTACATCCCGGGTATACACCTCCCTGCAACAGTCGGCTCTTTATTTCGCTCAGCGGCGTCTTTAAATCCTCAACATTCATAATCAGATTCAACCCTTCCTCCGTCAGAATGGCGTTGGCCCCATGATTGGGCATAGGTTTCTGGACTATATTCGGACCTGCCGTTCCAAAATTGATAGTCTTGTTGTCTAAAAGATCCTGCACAACGTGCTTAAAAGCATGACAACCTTCTATATCATGGCCCGGGGCCCCGGAATGAAACTCACAGTGCCTATTCGCATCATAGCCGAACGGGGGAGTTCCCGTTATCGGTGTCAGGGTTCTTTTCTCTACCAGATTCAATCCCAACAATGTCTGCAACAAATCAGCATAGGTAGAGGGAGGTTTCTCAAACACTCTTCTCGGTTTATTACCCTGGAATCTTCGCTGAGCTTGCTGTGCCCTCTGCTGAGGCTGTTGCTGCTGTGGCATTGGTTGCTGCTGAACCGATTGTTGTTGCTGGATTGGTTGTTGCTGATATGGGATAGTAACACTCGACACCTGCTGCGGCTGACGATATTGATTTCTTCCCCTGCCTCGGCCTCGGCCTCGGCCTCCAAATACCGCGCTAGCTTCGCCCTGACGGCGCCCACCATAAGCTTTCCTATTACCGCCAGATGCAGTTGATTCCTCGACTTGGAACTTTCCTTGCTTAATATTACGCTCAATCTTTTCACCCATCAGAATCAGGTCTGAGAAACTGGCTAGAGACGTGTGAAACAGCATATCATGAAACAGCCCGGTGAATGTGCCGACAAACATATCATTCATTTCTTTATCTTCCACAGGAGGACGGACCCTGGCAGCCATATCGCGCCACCTTTGCGCGTACTCTTTAAAACTCTCCCCCTTCTTCTGCGAAAGCCCGGCCAACTGGACCCGATTGGGTGCCAGGTCGCTGTTATACTTGTAATGGGCTACGAACGCCTCCGCCAATTGCTTCCATGTCTTGATATCAGTTGGCTCCAACCCCATGTACCACTCTAGGGAAGGGCCCGATAGACTATCCTGAAAGAAATGCATTAGCATTCTTTCATCAGTGGAGTATGCAGACATCTTTCTGTAATAAGCTCGCACATGCACTTTCGGACATGTGTCTCCTTTGTACTTATCGAACGCAGGCGCTTTGAACTTAATTGGCACCCTCAAGCCAGGTACCAAGCCCATAGTTGCCATGTCCAGACCCACAGCACTCTGATTTAAAACTCCCTTCATCTGCTCTTCCAGCATTCTAATCTTCTGAGAATCATCCATCGGCCCTTCAAAACCTCCTCCGGAGAAGGCGTCATCCTGCTGATCCTCTTGCCACAGACCATTTCCAGCCCCGTACCCATCGTACGCATTATTACGTCCAGCTCTGATCTGATTCATCCCTGGACCTCGGCCTCTGTTGCCGTACCCTTGAACACCTCCAGCAGGACCAAAACCCATAAATCCAGCACCGTTTCCGTTTCCAAAGCCTCCGTGACCCTGATTGACCATACCATAACCATCTTGCCCAAAGCCTTGAGCATTAAAACCATACTTGCTAGTGTTGTCGAATCCCTGATCGTTGAATCCGAACCCAGTATTGACAAAGCCATTGCCTCCGAGATTATCTCCCACATTGACATCACCCAGCCCAGCATTATGGACAGCAGTTTCATTACCAACTCCGACGTTACCATTCATAGCAGCGGTAGCGTTGTTGACGTTAGCGGAAGGTATATTGACCACGGGCGGAGCCACTGGCGTGGGAGTGCCGTCTCCATGAGCAGTATCAACCCGGACAGACTGATGATCTTCGTTACCATGACCAGCGTTGCGAGCCAACAGAGGCTGGACCATGGCCTGCAAGTTCTCTTGCCCTTTTGCTATAGCCTCCATGGTCTGCATGAAGAGGGCGAGCTTTTCGCGCACATCCTGCATCTCGTTCTGAATTTGGTCCATGACTTTTCGACAGTTGGAGCGTGTAGAATAGCGGTGCGGATGTTGATCTGGAATCCTGTTAAGTACCTGGTACAGAGCAGGAAATAAGACACCATTCAAAGATTACCTGTAATGCAATATGAATATGAATGCAATGCAATGTGTCTGTGCATTGGGGAAGTTCATTCCCCCAGTTCTAGTGCGAAGGTGCCGGTGCAGTGACAGTGCTGACAATAGGAATATCGGAGCTGAATCATATAAAGCCTCATATATTGCAGAGAGAATCAATAAGCCCAGGGTACAATATCACTGAGAGTACAAAGAATGCATGACCTCAACCAACAATCCTGGTGATGGTCAGCACTATGCAAACAAAGCATACAAGCTACTACATGAAGTAATCAAATCCTCCCAAAAGTCTGGTACTCTTCTATCAGCTTCTTGGTCTCCGGATGGCTTGGTCGATCAAGCAGCCCTTCAACAAGCTGGTTTCTCCTCTTAAGGACACGGCGTACGTCTTCAGCAGTTTCTTCCCAGGTTGCTTCTCCGAAGCAATCTTCTAACTTTCGCTTCTGAGACACTGCTTCATCTCTGGATTTGATTGCCTTGTTCAGTGCATGCTGGACACTATACCGGTTCATCACTTCTTCCTCACACTTCTTGATGTTAGACTTCAACTTCTCTTCGAGGTCGGAAATTTGCTGTTTCAGCTTATCTTCCCTCTTCTTGTTGTTGGTGAGTGTAGCATTCCAAGTCTTGTTGCAAGAGGATATCTCTCGGTGTGCTGCGTCGAGTGCCTTCTTTTTGGCTTCCAGCATGTCATGGGAGCTTCTGAACTCTTGCCCCAGACGTTCGCGCTTTTTCTTTTCCTCGGTCAACTCAGCTCCTAACTTGTTTACCAGCTCGATCTGTTGTTGGAAAGCATATACGGCCTTGTTTTTCTCACTGCGTACTTGGGCTAACTCTTGCTCTAACCCTTCGTTAATCTTTATCAAGGCTTCTTTCTCTCTCACCACTTGTTCGTAGACTTCTCTAGAAACAGTGGTCGGCTCTGCTACCGGAACGGGAACAAGAATTGGTGCATCTGGAAACGGCATCTTCAACTGACTAGCCCTCTCCTGAATCCAAACCCTATAAGATGCATAGGCCTGACAGTCATTCTTTCCTAACAGTGGCTTCCCTTTGCGGTTAATACGCGTCCAGGCACGTTGCAACTTGGCTAATAACTCCCCCTTCACATCTCCAGTGAAGTACAGAGATTCCTGTACTTCTTCCTCTTGAGGTGGATTCTTCAGCGCATATCCGAACTGGCGAATGAATAGAGAGGGGTTGTAATTGATACACCCCTTTCTTCCTATCAGCGGCACATTAGGGTACCCAGAACAACTGAAGATGAGCTCAGATCCCAGCAGATCTCTATCAAACCACTCCATATCTTCCGACGATAGCCTCATCAGACGCTCTGGCCAACCAACTGGAACTGTAGTCTCTGCAGCAGATCCTCTCTTAGGAAGGTGACTCTCAAACCACATACTCAACAAGGGTACACACAGATGAACATTCTTCCCTCTTCCCTTCTCATTCTTGTAATGCAGTGAGTGGTAGAGATCTCCGAGTAAAGTAGGTACAGGATTACCAGCAGCAAACAAGTAGAAAGCATCGAAGTCCACAAAATCCGGTATGTTGGGGAATAAAACTATGCCATAAATGCACAAGGCCAACACAGCATTGAAAGCAACCCAGCACCCGCTCTTAGCGTACTCTTGGGCTTTACCAACTAAGAACTGAAATGAGAAGCCTGGAACTCCACGGGAAACAGTAGTCACAAGTTCAGAAGCATCAACATGCAAGGCTTTTGCCAAATCCTCCGGCTTGGGCTTGGCATCATAATGAATGAATGGAACCTGGTTCTGCACGGGCAGCTCAACATACTCAGCGTATTCTTCCAAGGTTGGTCCCATAATAAAGTCAGAGAACGTGAAGCACCTCAAAGCAGGGTCGTAGAATTGCATCAAAGCATACAGCCCATCTAACTCTACCTCTGTAGGTTTGCACACCAATCTCAATAATCTACCATAGCTCATCCGGAAACTCCTACGAACACCCTCATCAGCAAGAGAGATCAACCCCAGTAGAGGAACAATATCAGGCGTAGGCAATTTGTAAGCAACCGTTCTCCTTAAGCTAGTCATGATCAAACACTCAGAAGTCTGGGCACTAGAACTAGGGAAATGCAAATGCACCTGCAGCACAGACACACGTTAGTGAAATGCAAATGGTAATGGATATGCAGGCAATGCAATGCAAGTAACATTCAACAGGGACCAAAGCTGCAGCTGAATAGCCTAAACCCAATCAAGAAAGGTCTCAGATAGACCATCCAGAAGTCATCAAACCCTGGTCTCAGATAGACCTACAATAAAACTCCAACACTGGTCTCTGACAGACCTCAAACCATAACTCCCTGGTCTCTGATAGACCTCAAATCACATCTATAATTGGTCTCTGACAGACCTCAGAACTCTCCAACTGGTCTCTGACAGACCTCGGAACACTCCATAAATAACCAGGATCTCTGATCAAGAAATAACCGGTAGTCTGGAGGTCTGGTTACCTGCATAACCCTGAATCCCCTCACAGGTGGGTGGCCCTATAACTGGCACAAGGTACGGCATCCTATGCGGTCGTCGGCGTCACAGACTTTCAGGGTTGATGATACGATTCCCAGAAGGAGTGGCATCATCAAATCCTGAAGAGGCCTCACTCAGCCAACTTCCAAATGATCGGTCCCCAGAGTCGACAATCCAACTAACCAGCAACCCACGCCAACCAAAGGAAGGGGCAGGAGGCCAACCAGAGGAACCTCGTCTGAGTGTAGATTTCATGGGACACCAAAGCAAGCAAAGCAAGCGGGCGCCCACTAATTTCTACTCTAATTCTAGGTGCACTCAAGCCCAGGTCCGGCTTATCTCTCAATATCAGAACACCCGTCACACCCCAAATACAGCAATAATAAACAATATATAAAGCTGAAAATACAAGGTTAGAAATATAAAATAACTCCATACAAAATCCTCGACGGGAAAACAAGCGTTAGGATTGACTCTCTCAAGGGACGTTGGATCCCAAATGCATAAGAACCATCGCAGTCCTTAGCAGCCAGGGGACGTTGGATCCCCAGCAGAGTCGCCAGCTGTCGCTACTGCGAAAATCGGCGCCGGCTGAACAGAAGAGTCGCCACCGTGCGTTATTTATCCCACGGGAGGGAAAGGAAACGCTCAGAGTAAACCTCGCACAACACAGGAAAGGTATGGTCATCGCAACCAAAACCGGGGTTCGGGAGTCGGTTACGCAAGGGGAAGGTATTAGCACCCCTCACGTCCGTCGTACTCGACGGGATCCACGCTTGTTTTCGGGTATGGATTGTTATTCTATCTAAACTATAGGTCAAGGGTTAAAAAGAAAATAAAATGAAAGTAAAAATGACTCGGCAAAGTATCGCACTTTATGCCTACGTATTCCCGCCTGGAACGAGAAATCAGAGTCAACGTAGTTCGCCTACCTACGGGAAAGGAGGGGAAGGTTGCTCGCTAGGATATCGCATCCTATGCCTACGTACTTCCACACAGCATGGAAGATCAGAGCAAACGTAGTTCGGGCCACGTACGACACAAGCTTGTCTTGGTTGATTTTAGTCCTTCTGAAAAGGTTTTCTTGATTAACAGTCCCGACAGACAAAAATGACGTCTTGATGAGTTCACATTCTTTTACGGAAGAAGTGTCTTTTATTGAGTTTGAAATCTTTACGTGTTTTTCTGTTTGTTTTGAGGAAGAAGAGACAGAACTCTAACCTACGGTTGCGAAGGGAAACAAACTAACCTAATGTTATCATGCATGGGTTAAGACCTAGTGTCTATCATGCTCCTCTCTTGCACAGAGAGAAACAGAGATCCTAAGGGATAGGCAGAAACAGAAACAATATCAGATATATATAGTAAAACAGTAAAATGCATGGATGCAACAATACAAGCGAGGCAAGGGAGTCCCACTCGACCTCGAACCTAGAAAACAATAGGCAAAAGTGAACAGGCTTCACTTTCAACCCAACAGGGTAAACAGCAAACAATACAGTCCAGAAAACCAATCAATACATCAGCAATAAAATTCAACAGCAAAAGAAACAGCATCAGCAGCTCTGAATCAACATCTGGCTTCAAGTAATCTCCAATCAGCTACAGGCTTCAACAAGCCTCAATCCCCATCTTCATGGCCTTCAGACAAGGGCTTTGATCATCAGTCTTCCATCTGCAATGGCTTTTCTTCAAGTTCAAAACTCCGGGATGAGGGATCAGTCACAAGAGTGAAGTGGGTGTTAAGCAATCAGTTGACTACCAAGGGTGGTGAACAGACTGCTTCTAACACAAAAGACATTTTCTCTCAAGAGTTCTATCTCTTAGACACTATCACCAAGCCTTCCAAAGGAAGGGGGTGAGTGTCTTAGAGAGACTCTGTATCACAGAGAAGAATGGATGCAGACAAGGCAATCCATGTTTGAGAAACAAGCTTTCTAACCTAGAGCTCTGCCTAGCTCCTAAACCCTAGTTCCTCAGCATCTGCTAGCAAGAATCTTCTGGAAGTGGATCTTCAACATCTGGATCTCCAGTGGCCTTCATCTTCTCAAGTCTTCAGCTCTCCTAAGTCCCCAGACAAACCCAATACCCAAACAACCAAGCAACAATCCCCAGAGGGCACACCACACCAGACAACAGATATACAGACAGTATTAATAGCAGTAGGGGAATCCTAGCTTTCCTCTAAGGGATCTAATAGCTACCCCATAGCCCCTATAGTCCCATAACTAATCTAATTAAATCCTAAGTCCTAAGGGAAATGAAATCAAACTTCTTAAGTTGTCACCTAAAACCCTAGTTTTGTTCATGATGTTCAAACCTATTTTGATCACCTAAAATTAACTTCTAAAAATGGGAACTAAAATATTTCTACAAGTTGAATATCTCATCT
This sequence comes from Lathyrus sativus, assembly GCA_963859935.3. Lineage (NCBI taxonomy): Eukaryota > Viridiplantae > Streptophyta > Magnoliopsida > Fabales > Fabaceae > Lathyrus > Lathyrus sativus. The sequence goes on along the minus strand of OZ012735.1, from coordinate 232,502,702 downwards.
AAACAATATAAAAAGAATGACCAAAAAATATTAAAGCATGTAAGAGAACCAGAATTATTAAAATCATGCATGAAATGAATTTATTTAAAATGCCATTTATTAAGAAAATATAAAAAAAATATGAAATCAAAATAAAAATGCAATTTTATTTTCCTATAATATTCTACACATCCTAAAGAAAATATTGTAAAAAGAATGGATTGAAAATGAATTTTTATGCATTTATTATGAATTTTTGAAGTTGGTAAAAATAAAAATGGAATTAAAAATAAAATGAATTAAAAATGAGAAGGAGGGGGTATGAATAGAAATTCGCTCCAGTTCAAATCAGAATGGGCCACACAATGGGGGGTGCAATCAGCGCTTTTACCAAGGCCCAGTCACTAGCTCAGAATACCATACACGCTGGGGGTGAGAATAGAATGGAAATCACGTTCAATATGGTTTGGGCTTGGAATAGGGGGGTGGGGATAACACAAACTAACTCAGGCCCGCCCGTTTCAATTAATGAAACGGTGCGTTTTGGCCTCACAGCTTCCCTCCACATCTGAAATTAAATATGAGCCATAAGATCATCCTCCAAGTCAAAAGTCACACGCGAAATGGATGGCTCAGATTATGTCTTCCCTAATGGTTCTGAACCTAGGGTTTCAACCTCCATGAATGGCCATGCACGAGCAATCTTCCATCCCTCTGTTCTCCATCACCAGGCCATGAATCAACATGCTATGAACACGAAAATTGCTCTAAACCTCTCCCTCTACAATCCTAGGGCATCAGTTTGAATTGAAACTCACCACAACAACAAACCCGATGACATCAAACTCTGGCCACCATGAAATTACACTGATATGAACCATCACAATTCTCCCTCAAACTTACCCTAACCTAATCTATGCATAATGGTGATTAACCTACACTATCAAGTTAACATTCTAATGCGCTAACCTAAGAGTTTCACCTCCTAACAGTTTATGGCACCTGCTAATCAACCTCACCAAACCTCTCCAAATTCATCCTCCTTGTTCTCCTAACCACCTAGATTGCATCTAAACTAATAAAATCATGCCTAACTAACTGAATCAAGCAAATCGAATGAAAACATACCTGGTGCAAAAGCTTGAAAACAGCTATGGAAGATTGAGGATCTGAGGCTTTTGAGACTTGGATCTTGATCTACACACTCAATGCTCAATTCTGTATGCAATATTTTGGAGCTTCCTAGCTTGAACTATGCTGTCCAATGAAAACTTCAACTTTGATGTTCTTGAAGAAAGTGCACAAAAATGGATGATAATCACCAAAACTTTGCTTCAATTCTGATCTAGGATGATGATGGAGCAAGATTGAATTGATGTGGATGATGATTTTGTGAAGAATTTGAGAGAATTGCAATGAAACTTCAATGAAAAAGAATGAGAAAGCTTGTGAAAATCTTGGTGCAAATGAAGCCAACCCTTGCTAAATTCTCATTTCATGAATATATAGACCTCATATGAACATTCTAGATCCATCTTGCACATTCCCTTGCTTTCCAACTTTGATCCATTTTGGTTATGTTTCTTCAATTACAAGTAACCAAAGATAACTTCTTTTTTTCCTTCTAAACTCAAAAAAGTGTTTGAACCATTGTTCTTAGAATTGTTTTTCCATTCAGAATCATATATTGGAAGTCTCCATTTGGACTTGTAAATCTCCCAAACCATTTTCCATCTTGAATTTATTCACTTTATAAGCCATTTTAGTTCATATTTTGACCAATTATGCAACTTCATGTTATGAGCTTCTCCAATAATTTGTGACCTTCTTTCTAGACTTAAAATCCCATTTGGAGCAAGTTTGATGTTGTAAGTTTTTCCATTTGAGGCCTCCTTGTATGAGTTTTGGACATAGGTTAAAATGACCTGTAATTCACAAATGCCCAAAATACCCTTTGCTTGCAAAGACTATAAGTTGAGTTCCACACATCCTATGAAGGCATGCTATACCATTCTAGAAAGCTAAGACAATGAGGAACAATTCTTATGTTGACCAAGAATTCATTTGAAATCTCCTTGAGGGGCAAAACTAGCTTGGAAGTCAAGTCACTTTCACAGACAAAAGTTCAGACACCTCAGATGACCTGTAACTTGCAAGGACCATAACTTGAGTTCTATAAATCTCCTTGAGGTATTCTACCACTCAAATTAAAGGTCTTGAGATCCTCTACAAGTTTCATGTTGGCCAAGAAGCCATTTGAAGCTAGCAGTTTGACTTATCTTGCTTGGAAATTTGACCTAAACTAGGGGATTTTACAGAGAAACCCTAATTTAGTAACTCCTCTTCTCCTTGATTTCTCTTGAATTCTCCTTATCATATCTCCATATCCTCCTTTATATGTCCAATGATGAACCCCACATCTCTCTAATAGACTTGAATGCCCTTTAAATCAATCAATTGACCTAGGGTTGACCTAGGGTTGACCCAGATGAAACCCTAGTTGACTGTCTTCAACTATAGCTCTTGTGATCACATTAACAACTTATTTTTTTCTCCAGATGACTTTCTAAGCCTCTCATAATGTCTAGATACTCTCCATGTCTTCAATTCATAGCTCATAACCCTCTTGTTGATCCTCAGATACCCTCAGCTAGGAGATGGACTCAAGGCTTGATTTGCTGAACTCTTTGCTTTCAAATTTTTCTGATGACTTGAATGAGATTGAGTTATGATGATAACCTCTTGATAGGCTTCTAGGGATGAGAATAATGATTGGTCCCCTGTTGAATGACTTGTTATGCTTATGCTATGCAGATGGTTAGTCTATGTACATGACTCTATATGCAAATGCTAATGATAATGAAACATAAACCCAAGTGAATAAAGTTAGGCAAATTTTAGGGTGCAACACCGAGCAGAGTGGTTTAGCCTCAGAAGATTAATATTTCCAACTTGTGAGCTGTACCCAGACAGTTTACCCTTCCCAGCAGGGTCATTTACTCTCCCCAACGGAGTCAGCTGATTTTCCCCAAGAGAGTCGTTTCGTCCCCAGAAGAGTTCTTTTTCCAGCAAATGTTTTCTTTCCTCCCAGTGGAACTCGAAGATTAAAACTCTTCCTGGAAGAGTTGGCTGTGTGTCCTGGCATTTATTTTGTTGGAATACCGTATGATACCCGTTCACTCTCCAGCAGAAGTCCAATCATGATTGGCGCATTTAGTTATTTCTCAGCGCAGCGGGCTTCATTCTTCCAGCATTTATTTTGCTGGAACAATTTTGTAACGCCCGATTACCCCAGTGGAGTTGGCATTATCTTCAGCATTTATTTTGCTGAAGCGGTTTCTGTATCCCAGCAGTTCGAGTCTGCATTGGCATATGGTGTCATATTTGCATCTACCAAAAAAAAAAAAACCGCGTAGCATTTCCATGTCGAATGGAGCATTACGCCATTGTCAAACATATGCATGTTGAAACATAAACTAGATTGGTTGACCGTTTGTTTTCAAGTATCGTTTCCCTTGCAGGTGGAGAGAGCTCGGGCTCAAATTAATTACCAAACATTCAAGATCTCGGCGTGAGACATTCATTGATAATGTCAATTATGGCATTGTTCCCCACAGAGTCGCTTGTTTAAGTCTCTCTTACCCCTCCAGCGGAGTATTTCTTCAAGATTGTTGTTATAACAGCATCAAAAGATTTCGTGAATCGATTTTTGGAAAGTTGTCTGGCAGTGTGGATTCCGAAAATCCCCAGTAGAGTCCTTCTCAGATTTGCTGCCATGTCAGCACTGAAAGTTGGAAGACTAGACTCATTACGTTACCCATGTGATTGATGGAGTTAGCTGTTGCAAAGATAGGCAGAAAAGTTGTATCAGAGTTATCTTCCCGTAGTGGTGGCGGAGTTATTTCCCGTAGTGGTGACAGAGTTATCTTCCCGTAGCGATGACGGAGTTATTTTCCCGCAGTGGTGGCGGAGTTATCTTCCCGTAGCGATGACGGTGTTATCTTCCCGCAGTGGTGGCGGAGTTATGTTCCCGTAGTGGTGACGGAGTTATCTTCCCGCAGTGGTGGCGGAGTTATGTTCCCGTAGTGGTGACGGAGTTATGTTCCCGTAGTGGTGGCGGAGTTATATTCCCGTAGCGATGACGGTGTTATCTTCCCGCAGTGGTGGCGGAGTTATGTTCCCGTAGTGGTGACGGAGTTATCTTCCCGTAGCGATGACGGAGTTATTTTCTCGCAGTGGTGGCGGAGTTATGTTCCCGTAGTGGTGACGGAGTTATCTTCCCGCAGTGGTGGCGGAGTTATGTTCCCGTAGTGGTGACGGAGTTATCTTCCCGCAGTGGTGACGGAGTTATGTTCCCGCAGTGGTGACGGAGTTATCTTCCCGTAGCGATGACGGAGTTATTTTCCCGTAGTGGTGACGGAGTTATTTCCCGCAGTGGTGGCGGAGTTATCTTCCCGCAGTGGTGGCGGAGTGATGGCGGTGTTATTTTGTCTGTAATGGTAATAGAGTCAGTACCCATAGCGATGGCGGTGTTATCTTTCTGTAACGGTAGAGGAGTTATTACCCGTAGCAATGGCGGAGTTATTTCCTGTAGTAATGATAAAGCAGTACCCGTAGCGATGGCGGTGTTGTTATTTTTTCCAGATTATCTTCCCGCAGTGGTGGCGGAGTGATGACGGTGTTATTTTTCTGTAATGGTGACAGAGTGATTTTCCTGTATCGTTGGCAGGGTCATGTTGTGTTGACAGAAGTACTTCTCCCGGTGAAGTCGATATGTTCATTCCAGTATTGACAAGATAATATTGAAACCAGATTTGTTCCCCAAACAGTCGTGCAGTTCATTTCTGCGGTTGGCAAATTTCCGGGTTCTTAGTATTCAACCGTCTCGTACCTCGACTGTTTGAAGGCCGTTCGCGCTTCACTCAGTCGGGTCCAAGTCGCTTGAATAGGGGCAGCTGTTGCACCCTAAAATTTGCTCAACTTATTTCACTTGGTTTATGTTTCAATTGCATTGTCATTTGCATAAAAAGGCATGTACATAGTCTAATCATTTGCATAGCATAGCATAGCAAGTCATCCAACAAGGGACCAAGTACTATTCTTATCTCTATGAGCCTATCAAGAGGTTCTTATTCAAATTCAAGCCTATCCAAGTCATCAGAAAGAAATTGAAATCTAAGAAGTCAGTGGATCAAGCAGTGGATCTCTCTCCTATCTTGAGTATATTTGAAGATCATCAAAGAAGTTGTGAGCTGTGAATTGAGCATGGAGGGTATATAGACATCATGGAGGACCTATAAGGCCATTTTGAAAGTGAGACAAGTCATTGATGTGATCACAAGAGCTGCAGTTGAAGACAGTCAACTAGGGTTTCATCTGGGTCAACCCTAGGTCAAATGCTTGATTGAAAGGCATCAAGGTCTATTTGAAATATGTGGGGTTCATCATTTGACATGTAGATATGTATGTGGTGTTGTGCCAAGGAGAAATCAAGAGAAATCAAGAAGAAGAGAAGTTTATAAATTAGGGTTTCTGTGTAAAATCCCCTAGTTTAGGTCAAACTTCCAAGCAAGATAATTCAAAATGCAAGCTTCAAATGGATTTATGGCCAACATGCAACTTGTAAAGGATCTCAAGACCTTTAATTTGAGTGGTGGAAGACATCAAGGAGATTTATAGAACTCAAGCTATGGTCCTTGCAAGTTACAGGTCATCTGAGGCATCTGAAATTTGGTCTGTGAAAGTTACTTGTCTTCCAAGCAACTTTTACCCCTCAAGGAGCTTTCAAATGGATTTCTGGTAAACATGAAAGTTGTTCCTCATGATCTTGGCTTTCTATAAAGGTATAATATGCCTTCATCGGATTTGTGGAACTCTACTTATGACTTTGGCAAGCAAAGGGTATTTTGGTCATTTGGAAATTACAGGTCATTTCAAGCATATGCCCAAAACTCATACAAGGAAGCTTCAAATGGAAAACTTCACAACATCAAAGTTGTTCCAAATGACATTTTGAGTCTAAAAAAGTGGTCATGGAAGTTGGCAAATTTTCATAGCTCAAGGTTGAAAATTTTGTCAATTAAAGGTGGATTTAATGAATACAAGTGACTTAAAAAATGAGATTTTTCATAACATGTCCAAATGGGATGAAATTATAGGTCATTTTGATTGGAAATATTGTTTTGAGACCATTGGCAATAGTGGAATTTTGAGTTTAGTTCAAAATTGGAGAGTTATCATGGTTTGCTTATGATTAAAGTAACATATGCCAAATCACAAGGGATTTGTGTACAAGAAGCTTCCAGCAAGTTCTAGATGATTCCATGGGAATCTATATAAACCCTAGAGCTCATTCAATGCAGGGTTGTACTTCATTTTGATCCAAAACACATAGTTTCATTCTCTCTTGCATTTTTGCAAATTCATCCAAATTCTCTCAATTCCTCATCATTCTTCAAAGTTCTTGATCCTATCATACTCCATATTCATCATAGATCGTATTGCAAGCAAGATCCAAGTGTATTGGTGCAAGATTCGTGTGTTGCAAATTCATCATCCAAAGTGCAAGAAGAGTTGGTTATGGCAATCCAAAGCATTTGAGCAAGAGTTGCTGCATACGGTATCAAGATCCACCTCCATTGATCAATCCTAGAGCATTGCTAGCTGTGAATCCAAGGTTTCATCCATCTGTTTTCAAATTTCTACCAGGTTAGTGTTTTCTTCAAATTGACTTAGAATTGATAGCATGATGTAGAATTATTAGGTTAGAACTGCTAGGAATAGGTAGATGATCAATTCCAGTGAGTTTGAGAGCATTTCATGGAGTTTGACATTGGAGCACAAATTCTGTTGAGACATAGAACTTGGTGATTAGGCTGTTAGAGTCTTAGGTTGATAGTGATTCTTGCTCAGTGTGAAGCCAAGATGAGTTTAGTGTACTTAGATTGTGGATTGGTGATGATGAAAATTATGAGTAATTTTGAGGTGGAGATCGTGTTTCATGCTAGAGTTGATATTAATGGATGCTGATACCATAGGCTTGATCAGGGAGAGATTTGGAGTGACTTTGCTTTTTGCACGTTTGAGTTTGATGAAGAATTGAGCAGACACGAGTGAGGAGAAGATGATGCATGAGGTTCAGTTTCCATGGCTGTTTCATACAAACCCTAGGCATGAGGAAGACGAAGCATATCGTGCGTTGGATGAGAAAGACTTGTTTGACTGAGAATGTGATCGAACGGCCTGTATTCAAAGTTGAAAATAGGAGGGAACTCAGAACGTGAAATGCACCGTTTCACTTAAGTTCTCAGATTGGGCTTAATGATCATTCATATTCGCACCCCCAATATCAAGGCCCACTCATTTTGAACTGCATTTATTACTTTCTGCACCGTTTTCGTTTTTATTTTTCTTTTGCATTTTCTGATTAAACTGGGCCCAGGCGCGCCTTGCTACGCGCACCCCCAGTCTGGGCCCATCATCCATTTTTCAATGCATTTTCTTGCTTACTGCACCCCTAGCTCATTTTATTTCATTTTAATTTCCTTTATTTTTCTTAATTGTTTGAAAATTCATAATAAATTGAAAATTCCATATTTTTGATTGGTTGTTTTTTTTACCATTTTCATATTTCTGTGTAGAAAAATATCATGTAATAAAATTTCTATTTTATTTTCTTTTAATATTTTTTGCATATTTTTTCTTTTAATGCCTTTTAATGGTTATAGTTTGTATATAGTTCTTGTAGAATTTAATTAGGGTAGTTCCCTTAGGATTTTGAGTCCAATTTTTTTTAGGATGATTAGATGAATGGTTTAGGGTCCCCCTGAATTAATTTCATAATTTTGTGATAATTTTTAGGGTAGTTTTAATTAGGTAGTTCTAGGTAGTATAGAATTTGATTAAAACTTTAGTATAGGTCAACAACAATTTTAGATGTAGGTTTTTTAGGGCAATTTAGTCTATGGGGAATATATGGGACTTAAGGGTAGTTATGTAGGGTCCCCTAGCATTTATATTAGGAATTAATAGAATAATATACTATTTTTGGTTGATTTTTGAATTGATTGATTGTGTGGTGTGCCCTTTCTAGGGTTATTATTTGACTGTGTGGGGGTATTGGGCCTGCTTGGGGCTTGGGTTTGAGCTGAAGACTTTGCTGATGAAGCCCATTGAAGACTAAAAGAATGAAGACCAATTTCTAGAGTTGATGAGGAGTATATCTTGCTGGCAGCTGTTGAAGGTTATAGGGTCTAGGAGTTAGGTAGAGCTCTAGAATAGCAACTTGATTCACAAACATGGAAGGTCTTGTTTGCCTCCATTCTTTCTCTATGATTCAAAGTCTCTTTTAAATATCCACCTCCTTCCTTTGGAAGGATTAGTGAATGTATTTAAAAGATAGAACTTTTGAGAGAAAACTGTCTGTATCATGTTAACAGTCAGTAGGCCACCCTTGGTAGGCAACTGACTGCTTAACATCTTATTCATCTTGTTAACTGTTCCTCATCTCGGAGAGTGAGACTTGAAGAAAAGCCATTGAAAGATTGAAGATAGAGACCTTGCTTGAAGGCTATGAAGATGAAGATTGATGCTTGCTTGAAGCCTGAAGATGGTTGAAGATGACTTGAAGACAGATGTTGATGAAGACTGCTGTTGGCTGTTTATTTTTGCTGTTTATAATCTTTGATGTATTGTTTGAATTTCCCTGACTGTATTGTTTGCCATTTAATCTGTTAGGTTGAAAGCGAATTTTGTTCGCTTTTGCCTGTTGTTTTCTAGGTTCGAGGTTGAGTGGGACTCCCTTGCCTCGCTTGTATTGCTGCATCCATGCATTTTATTGCTTTATTGTATATATGCTATTGTTTCTGTTTCCGTTTATCCCTTAGGATCTCTGTTTCTCTCTGCGCAAGAGAGGAACATGATAGACATTAGGTCTTAACCCATGCATGATAGCATTAGGCTAGTGTGATTCCCTTTTCAACCATAGGTTAGAGTTCTGTCTCTTCTTTCTCAAAACAAACAGAAAAACACAATAAGATTTCAAATCCAATAAAAGACACTTCTTCCGTAAAAGAATGTGAACTCATCAAAACGTCATTTTTGTCCGCTTGGACCAGTAATCAGAAAAAACCCTTTTTTAGAAGGAGATAAAAGCAATCAAGACAGACTTGCGTCGTACGTGGCCCGAACTACGTTTGCTCTGATCTTTCATGCTGTATGAAAGTACGTAGGCATAGGATGCGATATCCTAGCGAGCAACCTTCCCCTCCTTTCCCGTAGGTAGGAGAACTACATTGACTCTGATTTCTCGTTCCAGACGGGAATACGTAGGCATAAAGTGCGATACTTTGCCGAGTCATTTTCTTTTCTTTTAAACCCAGACCTTAGTTTAGATAGAAATAACAATCCGTACTAGAAAACAAGCGTGGATCCCGTCGAGTACGACGGACGTGAGGGGTGCTAATACCTTCCCCTTGCGTAACCGACTCCCGAATCCAGGATTTGGTTGCGATGACCATTCCTTTCCCGTCTTTGCGGTAGGTTTACTTCGAGCGTTTCCTTTCCCTCTTTTGGGATAAATAACGCACGGTGGCGACTCTTCTGTTCAGCCGGCGCCGATTTTCGCAGTAGCGACACGGGGGAGAGCGGGACGATGTATCTTGCTCCAGCATGCCAATGCACTCATTCTACTAGAACAACATCAGATTTGTTTTGTTGATGGCTGCGAAGAGGACATTCATCATTAGATCCGCTCCAGCTGGCGTAGGAATGGGCTGAAAGACAGCCGAGCTCCTTGCTCGAGGTGCGCCTTGGTGTGCCGAGACCTCGGACGAAGGAGAGGCAGTCTGGCCATCCCTGGCATTGGCCTCTCGGGCATGGGATGTCCTCGCCTGATCATCACCATTGGTGATTAGGGCGAAGACGGAGTTGTGGACAGCATCATCGTGACGTGGGCTAGTCATGATCTCGGAAGTTGAAGTCGGAAGCTTTGGTTCTTCTTCTCGGAGGAACGGGGAAGCTTTTGGTTCCCAAAGACGGCGCCACTGATCGTACCTGATCAGAGAGATTGTTGGCCGCCACGCGCCTGGGCTGTCGAACGTTTGGCTTCACAGATAGAGGGGGGTTGTACCTGAAACACACTTTGATGCCAAAGTAAGGGACGAGCAGAGTGATAACAAGCACAGAGAAAGGAGTGAGAATTAGATTACCTGACCCTCTAGTGGAAGAGGGTATTTATAAAGAGCCCCCAACGCAGGGCCAACGGCTACTCTGCGTTGGGCTGGGCTGCCAGGCCCAATGTAGGTAACTGCTAGGGATGACGTGGCATTGTGAAGACCAACACGTGGTCTTCACCCTAGTGTAACTGTTTCGTGCTATCGGCAGGTGGAGGACCGAATCATCAAGACACGAGTAGTTACTTGATGATGTGTCTCCGCGTAGGGGACACGTAGAGAACGTAGGGGAGGTCCGAGGAGCTTCCCGGGATAGATGGGCTCTGCCCGACCATAGGGCAGAAGAAGACTAGCCGGACAGCTACGAAGGTCCTGCCCGACGGCTGTTGGCTTGTGCCCAACAGAAGTGTTGTAACCCAAAATTTGACCAACCTCTTTCTTTACTTGGCTTATGTTTCATTTCATTCTTTAGCATTTGCATTTGCATAGCATTGGCTTTTATAGGGGATCAAGAGAGGCGTGCCATTCAAAAGGATGGTCTCACAGGGTTGCAAGCTCAAGAAAGAGTGCTTATTCAAGTCATCGAGTGCCTACAATCATCAGGAAGTGGTTAGAGGACTTTGAAAGAGAAGATTGGTATGTGTGGTTTATCTCCTATCTTGAGGGTCAATAGAGGATCATCACGAGTTCACAAGTTCATGGTTTTGGATAAGAGATGTTTGAGAAGCTTATTGAGTGCTCTAGAAGCCATTGTGGAGCTCATCTAGACATTTATTTCACTTGCAAGAGGTCACAGTCAAAGGTTGTGCACCTAGGGTTTCATCTGGTCAGCTCAAGGTCAACTGTGAACTTGAGGGAGTTTGAGACTTGGTTTTAAGTCATTGGAGCTATGGAGAGTTATGTTGATACATCTAGGATGTCATTTCAAGTTCAAATATAGAAGAATCAAGGGTTCAAGAAGTTACTAAGTTAGGGTTTTAGAGGGTTTTAGTGTAAAATCCCCTTCTTTAGTGCCTAACTTCAAGAACAATTTACATCATGATACAAGTTCAATCTCATTTTCCTGTGAACATGAAACTTGTAGGTAATGTTCTTAGCTTTCTTTTTAGTACTAGAACTCATTAATTGGGTTTGTGGAACTCAAGTTATGATGCCATCAAGTTATAGGTCTCAGATGAACATATTTTTTGGTCAACAAAAGTCAACTCACTTCTAAGGCACTTTTTCCCTAGAATCAAGTTTCTTCTCAACTTTAAGTGAACATAAAAGTTTTTCCTCGTGATCTTAGCTTTCCAAAAAGTCCTAGAAGTCCTTGATATCATTTGTGGAACTCAAGTTATGGACCTTGCAAGGTAAGGGTATTTTGGGAAAGTTTGATTATAGGTCATTTGTTACATAAGCCATTTTCATGCACTTGTGTACTTCAAATGAACTTTAAACCAACATGAAAGTTGCTCCTAGGGACCTCTTTGACATCATGAAACTCAAGGATTGTGTGAATTATGATTGATTATGGACATTGGGTGGAAATTTCAAGTGAAAAATGAACTTTAAAAGGTGATTTGGATTCAATGTATTATAGGTCATTTTCATGACTCATTTTGATTCAATTCTCTTCATGGATCATTCATAAGTGAAATGCACAAATTGGTTTGGCACATGATGAGAAAAAACACGTGCATTTTGGCATTTCTTCACAAAGAAGTTTCACCTTGAAACTTACTAATTGGATCAATTCAAAAGCCCAAGTCCATTCCAATGTGAAATTCAACTCGTCGGCTGCAAAACTAAATGATTTCCATGAGTGCATGCAAGCATTTTCACGTGTGCATGACTTACTTCCATTTTGGGCATTTTTTTCAAATTCATCCAAACAAGGCTTCATGGGCCTCCCAATTGATCAGATATCCAACATATATAAGTTCAAAATTCGTTCCAAGGGCTCAGAAGTGAAAATTGGAGCAAGAGAGAGCAAATTCAGTTTTCAAATTCTCAAGAGAAATTCAAAATCGTGTTTCCTTTTTCTCTGCAAATCAAGGCAAATTGAAGTGCAATTAAGCTTCCTTGTGCAATTTGGAGTGGATCTGGACGTTTGGAAGAAAGCTTGCAAGCATCTGAAGCACCAACTGAGTGTCTCCATTCAGTAAGCTTCTTCTCCATAATTCTCTCATTCTAGGCCATGATCTAGGTTCATATTGGTTGCATCTGAAGCCCTACCTCGTGTTTGCTTGAGTTTTCAGATGTACATCTCAAACTTGTTGGCTTCAATTCTCTTGATTTATGAAGGATATGGATGATTGGATCTTGGAATTCATGACCTACATGACTTCAACTTTAATTTGGTACCAATTTTGTGAAGTTTGGTTAAGGTTGATGATCTGAGCTCCGACCACCTCGCTGGAGAAGACGATCGGAGCTAGGGCTCCGACGTTTGGTTCATAAACCCTCAGATCTGAGTTGGCATGTGTTGACCTTTTGACCAGCTTGTGTGCTTGCTTCTGATTCGCTTGACTTTGCACGCGTGTACCATTGACTCCACGCCGGATTAATGAAACGATGCGTTTCATTAATCTGGATGAGTTTGGTTTGGATCTGGCCCCAAAGTGCTAATAACACCCCCTCTTTTATGAGCCCAAACGTGTTGAACTTGTTTCCTTCGTTTCCAGATTTACTCATACACCTCCCTTGTTTATTTGCTTTATTTTTATTTCTTTTATTTTCTATTTTGATTTTTGATTATTATAAATACTTCCAAATGCCAGAAAATTCAACAAAAAATATTTTCCAACACTTTGAGATCTTAATTATTTTTTCATAATTTTTAATTTTGATTTTCTTTTATTTTTCAATTTAATTTGAATTTTATTATTGGAAGTGTTTTTAATATGGTTTTCATTTGTTCTTGCTTGATTTGTGGATCATTTGCAATCACCTATGAGTAAGGCTTCCTCTCCATTTTGATGATGGATTGAGGTGCCTTTGAGACTGATTTTGGTCAAAGTTTGACCTATTTTTGTTCGACTTTGATTTGCATTTGTTTGACCCTCGATAAATATCCTTTAAGGTGGAGCACCCTAGTTAATCAATTCATTTGGTGATGCCTTGATTAGAATTTGGTTTGGTTGTTTTAGCCTCTTGTTGCCAACATGTTTAAAAGCTTTGTGCATTTTATTTGGCATTTATTGAACCATTCTCCTATTTTTGGTGAACCTTGCAAGTCAAGTCACCCTAATTTAGGTTCATATAAACTAGTTGACCTAGTTCTTTTGGGAGATGACTTTTGTGGATCCCATATGCATCCTATGCCTCTTGAATCACATTCTTGACATGTTTAGGATGCTGATTTCAATTTTATAGATCACAAACTTATTTGGTTTGTGTTGCAAGTTACTTTTAATTAGGGCTTTCCATTTGCATTTGAATGTTGAAAGTGTTTTGAACTTTGGTTCTTTACCTTGCCCTACTTTGTAACTTGTCTTGGCTTGGTTTCTTCTTTGGTTTGTGAACCTTCTTCTCTTGTTCTCACTTCTGTCCCTTGGACTTTGGAACTCATTCAAGATGATTTGGTACTCTTTGTTTGCACTTTGAGTTTGCCTTGAATGAGATGCCACTTTGAGAACTTGTTTGTGATTTCTTGTTGCATGATCAATTTGATGCTTTTGGTTGAGATTTCTTCTATTGTTTCTTGATGCCCAAGCCTATTCTTCCATCCTCATCTTGAACATGGTTTCATCTTTTTCTTATTTGTTTGCCTTTTGGTTTGGTGATTGATGTTTGAATGGATGTAGGAGTTGTAACTTCTCCCGTTTCATCTCACTTTTGCTTTGACTTGTTTAAGTCTTTTTGCTTGCATTTCTCTTTTGTTTTGCATCTCTTTGCTTGCTTTCAAGAGGTTTAGATGTGCTCGTGGTGGTTACTGCCCGCCACTTTTTTTCTCCCTCTTTTCTTTGTGTTGCATTTCATGTTTGCATCCCTTTCTTCCTTCTCACTTGTGATTGATTTATCTTGTGTTTACTTGGTTTTCTTTGCCATGATCCCTTAGGATTCCTAGTCCCATTTGTTTAAGATGGGAGTAGGAGAGACATTAAGTGTTCAATCCAAGCATGATAACATTAGGATAGTTCTTCCCTTTTAATCTCAATCTTAGGAGCACATTGTATGATAACACTAGGGTTAAGTTAGTTTCCCCTTAGTTGTGTCTTCTCTCTTCTCATCTCAAAACTTCTTTAAGACATGTAATAAAGGATAATGAGTGTCTTACACTACGAGCCTTAAGCATTTGGGAAATGATGATTGGGGGGCCTCCTCTCAATTGTCTAGAGTGTTTAGCGTATGCCCTTTGGGAGATATGCGACACATTCGCTCATAAGTCATAGTCTTTAGTGCAACATGAATTACAAACACAATTCAATTCACTTCTTCTTCATAAAAGACTCAAAAACAAACATCAAACCTTTTTATCCTTCGGGATTAATTGAAAACCATTTTCAAAGAGAGTGTTGTTAACTCTTGGTTCTACCGCAAACAGGTAACGCCTAAGTCTCCAATGGTCGAGCAACAATATACCTAACCGCTAGAACTAAGGTTTAACCCTACTCGGTTAAAACACTTGAACCAACATGTGGTCGTGTTAGGCAATGATGGGAAAATCAATAAGAAAATGAATGAAGAAAAAACAATGAAAAAGAAAAAAATGTGATGAAAAAAAATGAAAAATGAAAATATAGCTTCAAACGAAGATCGTTTCATTCTAGTAGTTATTGATTACTTCACCAAATGGGTTGAAGTGAAATCATATGCTAATGTGACTATTCTTGTGGTAGTTCGATTTATCAAAAATCAAATCATCTGCCGGTATGGTATTCCAAGCAAGATCATTACTGATAATGATTTGAATTTGAATAATAATATGATGAAAGAGAACTGTGAAAGTTTCAAGATTGAACATCATAATTCTTCACCTTGCAGACCCAAGATGAATGAGGCGGTTGAAGCGGCAAGTAAAAATATCAAGAGAATTTTGCAAAATATGGTTGTAACCTACAAAGATTGTCATGAAATGCTTCTTTTTGCTTTGCATGGATACCGGACGTCTGTCCGCACTTCAACAGGGAAAACCACTTTCTCTCTAGTTTATGGCAAGGAATCAGTGCTCCCCATGGAAGTTGATATCCCATCAATGTGAGTCTTGATGGAAGCCAAGTTGGCAGAAGTTGAATGGTGTCAAAACATATATGATTAGTTATAAACAAAACTATTTATAAACAAAACTGAACATTCTAGAGTACAAGTGAGTTTTTTTTAACAAATATTAGATTGAAAGGGCAACCAAGAATATAGAGCATAAAATCTAAAGACACGTTTGAAAGTGGGTATGTCTGACCAATGCCTTAAACTTTGATTTTAGAGTCATTTACCACAGTAAAAGATGGTAAGGAATATGAATAAGACAAGTTAGATAAAAGAAATTTATTACCAGTCATATGATCAAAGGCATCAGAGTCAAGGATTCAAAGACCAAGGGAGACGGATGTAGAGACAAAGACTACATAATTGTCAGACTGAACAATAGTGGTAGAAGATGATGGTTGATGGGTTGCTTTGAACAGAAAGTCATTGTAATCATCGACCAAAATAATAACTAATTTGATAATCATTGGTTGAGCAACATCAACCACTCTAGTTTGTTGTTCTCTTGCCTTTGAATAATATTTAATTGTCCTAGATAGTTTCTCGTACGAGATGAGTGGAATTTTGATAAAAGTGGTGGAATCGGTGGCGTAGTGATTTTCTATAAAAATTTACAACTAATTTCATGCTATAATCGATACGAGACTATTTTATATATCAATATTCTTATCAGAATTGTACCTTTCAAATACATATATTCATGTTAGTTTCTTTTTTAAAACCTTTTAAAGTGGACTAGGTTTTTTGGTATTTTAGATTTGTGTTTGAGATATTAAATTCATTCAACTAAAAGGACTTACATCAAATTTCTATTGATGAATTATATTACATTTTGTTGAATTTTTTTGGATTTTATAATCATTTCAACTATGTACCAAAACATACAAGTCTTTTTATTTATAGCCACAATTTTTTTACAAGTTTAAAAATTTGTCTTTTTTTTCATTTATTGATAATTATCATAAAATTTCACGTAAAATTGAAATTATTTAGTGTGATATTGAGGTTTGTCGAGGTTAACATCTTAAGCATGTTTATCAAATGATGTCATGCCTATTATGATGTATGTTGGTTTTTCTTTGCAGAATTTTATGGTAGATAGAATCTAATTTATGTGTTTTTGTGATTTAGAATGTGAAAGCAATTTTGGTGCTGCAATTTAACAAGGGAAAAATTTATTTAAACATAATGTATCATGTTATAGTTTCACATTAATTTAGTTCATTTACATGAATCTATGCAAATGCAAGTTCTTATAATTTTGCGCTGAGATGTTATCAAACACATGTTACATTTGAATATTGTTAACATGCATCTTTTTTATCATCTGACAGAGATATTGTTTGTGAATGAGTTTTTTAAACTTCAATACAACTGCACACTCTACTTATGAATAATAAGGTTTATGGCTCTTCAATTATAGATTCTTGCTCCTAATCCTTACTACAGTAACTTGCAAGGTAATAATTAATTGTTAACTTTTATTGTGCTTATATTTTTTTTGTTCATGTATTCCTAATTAAATCTCTTTGTAGTGTAAATATGATTGAGATGTTGCAAAAAAATCAAGAAAGTATTATTAATCCTTTTTGAATGCATGATATTTTTGCATCATGTTTACCATTTCCTATTATTTGTACTAGAGTATGGATGATTAAGGACAACTTAAAGGTGAAAAACTTATTGAGTTGAGTTAGCTTTTATTAAGTTTGAGTCTGATTTGTTAAAAAATTTAAAGTTTAAGTCTAATATGTAATTTATTATAGGCTTATTTTTTGGCTTGAGTTTGACCTTTTCGAAAACTGACTGACCTATTAGCCTATTTAAAAAGCCTATATTATTTGAATGTATGTACATAAACAATTCAACTAATATTTAAATAGACTAAAGTGAGTTTAGAGGTATATGTCTCGATTCATTATAGGTATTTGAACATATGTACATAAGCATGTTTAAATAGACTAAAGAATCAAAAGTAGAATGAGACAAAATGTTTGCTTGTATTGACTTATCTAAGCTTATGTAGTAACATAAGTTTTGTGAGATGACTTATTGGGGAGAACTTACGAAAACACCTTATGTCATTATTCATAGGATTTCTTTCAACTCATTTTCATCAGTTTTTTTTAAAGATAACTAAGTTTTACTTTTGTATTTTAATATAAATTATAAAATACAATATAGAAACAATAAATTCATTCATATTTATTAAAATGAGTCGTGATAGGTTTATAAGGCTTTTTGTATGGCCTATGGTCTGACATATTTAACTAAATAGACTTATTTAAAATTGTAGACTTTTTTTATTTAAAAAAAAATTTAACTTGGCCTTGGTTTGTGTATGTTCGGTCGTAAGTCTCTCTTAATTGGCCTGACATATTCCCAAACGTTCTTGTTGCCACCATGATACCTTATTTATTTATTTTTAAACCAATTGGATATTGTCTTTATTAGAAACACATGTTAATTACTTTTATTTTGATCATTATGATAAAAGTAAGGACACTAAAGGTGGAAAACCAACATGACCGTCATGTTTAGATCCACCTTGCATAAGCCTGCAAAAAAATGGGGCGGGGTGGGGCGAGTATCTATGATTTTAAAATTAAGATTTTGTTTGTGAGCATTTTCAAATCAAGAGTGAGTAGGTATGTAATATTGATCTTGTGATCTTCAAAGTGCTTGATGATCTTCTTGAGATTTTATAGGGACACTCTCAGAAGGACTACCATAATATGGAGGGCACCCTTATCTTAACAGTGAAGCTTTTGTCCAAAGTTTTTCTTCAATCACTACATATTATGTCATTTTCCTGATATGGTTTCTTGGTGTTCACATGCTTATACATTTTGAATTATCTGTGTAGCTTTTGGAAATAAAGAAACTAGATATCAGAGCTTCCAATGATAGACCGATGAATAATTTCTTCAATTGGTATCTAGCATATAAAATATTCAACATATTAATATTAATATTGCAAAGTTTATAGGCTACTGTGCTGAATTATTAGGCAATTTCTTTTCCCACATTTATAGATTCTCTTAAACTCTTGACAAAAAGTAAAACATGCTTCCGATTTTTCGAGATGCATCTCCGAACACACCGTTTTCTCACCTTTCAAAAATTTAATTTGAAGATGCATCTTTATATTTATTTTAGAGTTTGTTTGCAGATGCATCTCTAAAATAATCCTCATTTTCAGATTCAACGGAATATTTGGAGATGCCCCTCCAAACATGTTGAATTAATATTACTATTATTATAGTTCTTTTTGTATAAATTAATTATTCTTTTGGTTTCTCTCTTATGAATTTTAATGTCATTGCATTTCAGTATTTAACTCATCTCGTCCAAAAAAATTGGGTGGTTGTGTTATTAATTTAATAATTATTTTTTTACTTATTTATGTAAATTAAATCCTTGTTGAACAAGTTGGAATGCCTATAAAAAAGAGTTCATTTAAAAAGAATATAACTAACAACGTTAAATAGAAAAAAAACATCAACACAATATTTTCTTTGAAAGTAATTGTACATCCCGGAATTCCCTAAGGGCCGAGATTTTGTAGACCGAGTTTATAGGGTAGGCAAGTCGGATAGCATAACCTTAGGTAAATTGGAACCCGGTCAAGATAAATATCATTAAAATGCAAGAGCAAGTCAGACTCGGCATCATGGTAACTCTGGCAGAGGAGCACATCGAGCAAGTTGGTCCAATATCTTGAAAATTTTCGGGAAGCAACATGAACAATCACAGATGACGGTTATGAAAGATGCCCACGATTGGTTGGGAGTTATAGAAATTAATGGAAAAAAACACTACCTAATAGTTATGGAAGACGTTAGACGTTGCCAAAGGTTACTTTAACGCGGGATATGAAGATGCATACCTTTAAAGGCCATTGATTGAAGAATGAGTATAAAATGATACTTCCTAACAAGGAAGAGAGACAACTAATACCTCCTAACAATATAGGACAATTGTGACCTCACTTGACTAGGTTTAGGGAGGTTTCTCCAAATAGTGTTTAGCGAGAACATTTGGTGCCCACCATGAGGCCTCGGTTAAACTTTCCTAGGCCTAAAAAAACCACGCATTTACCACATCAACGCGATGTCTAGCTTATCTCCTAGCTAGAGTGAATCTCAAACTCCTCCAGACACGACACAACTTCTAGCAATTGTGGAGAACCTACGCCAACTGAATGAATCTCTACAAGAAAGTGTCCATACATTACAACACTCGCAAAGTACTAAGGAAGGGGAAGATGAGGAGGAACTCCTTGATCCTCAACCTCTGTCTGAAATGATTTGGGGCTATCAAGTCCTTGAAAATTTCAAACCACCACCTTTGTCATCCTTCAATGGAAAAAGTGACCCTCAGAAACACATAATATCAATCAACAGTCATATGTCAATATTCGGGGCTTGCGACTCCTTGAAATGCAAACTCGTGGCAAGAGCATTCAAACATGTGGCACTATGTTGTTACTGAGTCTGCCTAGACTATCAATTACCAACTACCAAGACCTAACTAAAAGAATGGTACAAGATTTATCCGCCAACAAACATAGAAAGTTGACTACCACTAGCTTGTTCAATGTCCATCAAGGACCTTCCGAGTCCTTCCGAGAAAATATGGCACAATTCAATAAAGAAACCATAAAATTTTCCCATCTAAATCAAGAGATGTTCGTAGGAGCTTTCCAAAATGGTCTGAAGGTCGACCATTTCAACGAATCATTGGCGCAGAAGATGGCCACTAGCATGGAGGAGCTCATGAGTAGAGTGGAATGTTATGTCATGGGGGAGGAGAGTAACATGGAGAAAATATCTCAGGATGCTAAATAAAAAACACAATCTAGGCATGAAGGATCTAGGCCCAAGAGATGACACCACAAGCATGAGTCGAGGGAGAGTTCAATAGCAAAATCTTCCCGGAGGCCTTATAATAACTTCTCTGAGAATTTATCCCTCTTAATGCAAAGCGTGCTGACATTTTGAGGGAAGTGTATCCTTTCAAATTGATACCTGAACCTATTCATCCCAAGAGGGTCAATGTTGTGCTACAAAAATATGAAGGAGCATGGTGTGCATATCATCGTATGAGAGGCCATGATATTGAGGATTGTCACCACTTGAAAAGAGAAATTGAGACTCTAATCCAAAGAGGTCGGCTATTATCATATATGATGGAGACAGAAGGATCAGAAGGAAAGAGAAGTCCACCAATGAGATAGCCAGACTCAAAGAATATTTCTACCAAAATGGAAATAACTGAGGAAGTGCACGAGAATCAAATGGCTCGACACACACTTAATACCATCTCATGAGGTTTTTATAATGGAGGAGAAACAAGCTCGACTAGGAAAAGATATGCCCGATTAGTAATGCACGTCTCACATAAACCATTATCTAAAAAGGAGCGAAAACTCGTTGTCATTGGTTTTTCGAGGAAACACGCAAAAGGGGTACTGGCGCATCAGAATGACCTGATGGTCACAAAGGTACAAATTCATGATTTAAGTGTCAAGAGGGTGTTAATCGATGCGGGAAGTTCAGCTGACATACTATATTGGGATGCTTTCAAAGGTATGAACATGGCTACATCAGAGTTGTTACTCTTCAAGGGAATGCTAGTCGTTTTCTCTGGGGAACAAGTTCAGGTATTGGGGCACTTATCTATCATGGCCGTCTTTGGGAGTGGAAGACACACAAAAGGCATTAGGGTAAGGTAATTGATAGTGAACGCATCATCACCATATAACATCATCATCAGAAGGCATGTGTTCAATGCTTTGGAAGTTGTATTATCCACTCTATATCTAACCATGAAGTGCCCCTTAGAAGGCGGACAAGTCGGAATAATAAGAAGTGATCAAGGATTAGCTAGGAAGTGCTATAAAGACAATTTAAAATTAAAAAAAAAAAAGATTCAGCAGGAGCGGCCTATGATAGAGGACTCCTTTAAGGTGAACCTGGTGGAACTTGATCCTCGAGGAGATCCCACAAGCAACATCTTAATTTGAATTTTGTATGCCATCAACTTTCACTGGATCCAGCAGCAAAGGTTGTGATACAGAAACAGCGAAAGAACATAGAATAAAAAATGAAAGCGATCACATAGGAGGTCGACAAGCTATTGAAGGCCAGATTTGTACAGGAGATAAAATATCCTACTTGGATATCCAACATGGTCATGGTGATGAAGAAGTCATGAAAGTGGCGTATGTGCATAAACTTCACTGATCTCAGCAAGGCCTTCTCGAAGGACCCCTATTTGTTGCCACATAATGATAGACTGATTGAAGATGCTTCAAGTTTTCATCTACTCAGCTTCATGGATGCCTACTTAGGTTACAATCAAATACGGATGAGCCCAGTTGATGCAGCCAAAATTCCATTCATGACCAATAGAAACAATTATTATGACAAAGTAATGTCTTTTGGTCTAAAAAATCCCTGTTGAAGTGCAAACAGATGGTCTGTATCCATGTAAGGCAAACGGTAACATCTTATGCCAATCTTTGTAGGTCACAACCATTTTCTGCACGATCTTCTTAATTTTCTTGTTTGCAGCTTCAACAACTCCATTCATCTTTGGGCGATAAACAGAAGAGTTGTGATGCTCGATCTTGAAGCTATCACACAGCTTTTTCATAGTTTTGTTGTTCATATTAGTTCCATTATCTATAATGATACGGCTAGGGATTCCATATCGGCAAATAATCTCCTTCTTGATGAATCGGGCAACCACTTGTTTGGTCCCATTGGCGTAGGATGAAACTTCAACCCACTTTGTGAAATAGTCAATATCAACGAGGATGAATCAATGTCCATTGGAAGCCTTCGACTCAATTGCCCCAATCACGTCAATGCCCCATATAGAGAAAGGCCACGACGATGATAAAACATTTAACAGTGTTGGAGACACGTGCACCTTGTCTGCATAGATTTGGTATTTATGACATTTCCTGGCATATTGGATGCAATTAGTTTCCATATTTTAACCAGTAGTATCCACCTCTTAAAATCTTCTTTCACATGGCATATCCATTGGCGTGGGGGCCAAACGTTCCTTCATGAATGTCTTGCATCAACAAGTATGCTTCTCGTCTTTCGACGCACCTAAGCAGGACCATGTCGTAATTTCTTCTGTATAGCACATCATTGTTGAGAAAAAACTTGGGTGCCAACTTTCTCAAAGTTTTCTTGTCGAGCGAAGTTGTATCAACTGGATATTCTTGATTTTGTAAGTATTGTCTAGTATCGTGAAACCATGGTTTCCCATCAGACTTCTCTTCCACCATTTTGCAGTAAGCGAGCTCGGTTTTCCTCTCAATTCATATGAGTGTTGCTTCATTAACAAAACGGACCTGTCACATAGCAGCCATCATGGCTAAAGCATCAACGATGTGATTTTCGGACCTTGGCACATGCTTGAAGGTTATTTCGTCGAAATACTCGATCATTTCCATAATATAAGCTCTATATGGGATTAGTTTCTCATCTCTGGCTTCCCATTCACCTTTGACTTGATAAACAACTAGAGTTGAGTCACCACTCACTTCTAGAATTTTGATGCGGAGATCAATGGCTGCTTCTAGCCCCAAAATACAAGCTTTATACTCAATAATGTTGTTAGTACATTCAAAACACAATCTTGTTGTGAAAGGAGTATACCCACCAGCTGGTTTTATCAAAATGGCGCCTATACCATGCTTCTTTTGGTTGGAAGCACCTTCAAACATCATCTTCCATCGGGAACTGGGTTCAGGACCTTCATATGGGCCTGGCTCTTCGTAGTCTTTCTTAATTAGCATAATGTCTTCATTTGGGAAATCAAACTTGAGAGGCTCATAGTCTTCTACTGGCTGATCAGCGAGGTAATCTGACAAGATGCTACCTTTGATGGACTTTTGAGCGACATACTGGATATCGTACTCTGACAAGAGCATATGCCAACGGGCGAGCCTTCCTGTCTGAGCAAGTTTCTCAAAAATATACTTTATCGAATCCATTTTAGAAATCAACAAAGTGGTATGACATATCATGTATTGCCTCAGACGTCTGGCAGCCCAAGGCAAAGCACAACAAGTCTTCTCCAAAAGTGAGTAACGACTTTCACAATCGCTGAACTTCTTGCTGAGGTAATAGATGGCGTGTTCCTTTCGTCCGGACTCGTCGTGTTGATCCAATACACAACCCATAGATCCCTCGAGCACTGTCATGTACATGAAGAAAGGTTTTCCCGGTATAGGAGGAATCAAGATCGGAGGCTCTTGGAGATAACCTTTGATCTTATCGAAGGCTTGTTGACAGTCTTCATTCTAAACAATTGTTTGATCCTTTCGTAACAACTTGAAGATCGGCTCACAGGTTAGAGTCATGTTAGAGATGAATCTGGAGATGTAGTTTAGTCTCCCAAGGAAACCTCTAACTTGTTTTTCTATCTTTCAAGCAGACATATCTTGAATAGCTCGCACCTTGTCATGGTCCACCTTAATTCCACGCTGACTGACGATGAAGCCGAGTAATTTTCCAAATCTTACTCCAAAAGTACACTTTGTAGGATTCAGTCTCAATTGATATTTCCTGAGTCTTACGAATAACTTCAATAGATGATTTAGATGATCCTCTTCACTTTGAGATTTAACTATCATATAATCAACATATACCTCGATTCAATAGTTTTCTTTCTTTCTTTTGTATGCTATAACACTTCTATTTCCATAATACAAAACATCATACATTGTGTCACTTACATTTTCTCTATTATTATGTTGAGTGTTGAATTTCTTTTTATTCATAGTATTATCTATTCATTGTTTCAATAAAAATAAATACATGCAATTGTATTATGTTTATTATATTTATAATCTTTTTATTAGGCTAAGATTATTGCCATAGTATATGTATATCATTAAACTCACATTAAATGTTAAATATATTTTTTACTTTATATTAATATTTGTCTTATTAGTTTGTAATTATGCTTTTATTTTTTAATTTGTAACAATTCAATTTGTTTTAGTAGGAAATGTTGTTTATGAAACACACTCATTACAAAAAAAAAACGTTCTTTTTTGGACAACATAGTGGAAAGTCATTTTTAAAATATTAATAAATTCATGTTCTGAAAAAAATTTAATCGTGGAATTAATTTATGTTGTGAAGAATTATTTTAGAAATATTGATAAATATTAATAAATTTGTGGAATTATATCCGAAAAGTTCAATACAAATAATAATAAAACAAGATATAAAATAAGAAGAGTGAAAACGAAAAAAAAATCAATAAAAAAGTAGATTAAATAGTGAGTGATAGAAATAATTATTTTTATTAATTAATTTTAAAATAATAATTAAAATTAATTTTAAAAAATTAATAAATATTTGCGAGAAAAAAACAATTTAATTACTACATGATCTTTGATTTTAAAAAGTTATTAGAAAAACTATATTTGATTATAAAAAACATAAAAATTATAAGTTTATTATTTCTATGATATATTTCATTTTTATAATTTAAAATCAAAATATATTACTTATAATTATAAATACTATGATATATTAAAACATAATTAATGATATTAAACTTTAAATTTATGATAAATTAAAGAAATTATTTTCTATTTTTTTATTTATAATAGTTTTAATTAATTTATCATTTTATTTATAGGTTTTTAAATAAATTAATTCGTTCATTTATGATGATTATTACAATTATTGATTCAATTATTAATATAAATTAGAACAACTTTACTATAACTTTAGATATTTTTATAAATATTGTCAAAACAAATATAATATTTGTTTTGGACTGGGACGACGCTTAACCCACTGCCTAGCAGGCCCAAAACCCACTACAGTTGGACCCGTCTGAACCACGCTGACGGGCAGAAGACCTGTCGGGTACAACCTTCCTCCCCGTCGGGCACATGCCAACATCTGTCGGGCAAGGCCCCCACATCCGGCCAGACAACCTCCTTCTTCCCCGTTGTCGGGCAGAACCTTCGCTGCCACCAGCCAGCCTTTGTCCTCTCCTTAGTCGGGCAGGACCCTCGCTGCCGACCAGTCAGCCTTTGTTCTCTCCTTAGTCGGACAGGCCCACATCCATTGAGCAGGACCCTCGCTGCCAACCAGCCAACCTTTGTCCTCTCCTTAGTCGGGTAGGACGCTCGCTGCTGACTAGCCAGCATTTGTCCTCTCCTTAGTCGGACAGGCCCACATCCGTCGAGCAGGACCCTCGTGTTCGACCAACCAATCTCCCTCTCCTCCTTAGTCGGGCAGGACCCTTGCATCCGACTAACCACCTATGTCTGCCCGGATGACTCCTCAGACCTTCCCACACGTTCTCCACGTGCTCCCCTCTGCGGGGACACGTCATCAGACAACTACCCACCTTTCGGAGATCACGTGACAATTGATTTAGGGCGAAGACCACGTTCTGGTCTTCACTATGCCACGTAAGCCCTAACAGTCACTTGGGTTGGGCCTGACCATCCAGCCCAATGCAAATGACCTGTTCTGGCCTGGGCCCCGGCCTGACCGGGAAGGCCCAACCCACGTACACTTGGGGAAAGGCCCAAAGGAGCCTTCCTCATATGTGTCGAGCACAGGTCCTCTGTCGACCAGACACTGCCCTCGCCAGGCAGAGCACCTCTCCCGTCGGGCAAGAGTTTTCCCCGTCGGGCAGAAAGACGTGTGCCTCACACGTTCTCCACGTGCTCCCCTCCGCGGGGACACGTCATCATCCAACTATCCACTTCCGAAAGAGCAGGTTAGTCCACCTTCTGGAGATTACGAGACAGTTGACCTAGGGCGAAGATTACGTCCTGGTCTTCACTATGTCACGTAAGCCCTAGCAGTCACTTGGGTTGGGCCTGGTTATCCAGCCCAACACAAATGACCGTTGGCCCTGCGCTAGGGTCTCACTATAAATACCTTTTTCACTAGAGGGTCAGGTATTCAATTCTCAATCTACTTTTTGTATTTGCTCTCACTCTGCCCAATTCCTTACTTTGGCATCAGAGTATCTTGCAGGTACACACCTCTCCTCCTTCTTACCACCGGTGAACGGGCAGTAGATCAAAGACGCGTGGCAGTCTATTGCGGTGGAAATAGGATATCAAACTATTAATTAGTTTGAATCACAATTCTTGATTCACAAACCCATACCTTTCGGCCGATTGGCGGTGATGAAATTTGATGGAGGTATTGATGCTCGTCCTCTGGCGATGATGAAGCTATCTTCCCTCTTCTGATAAATCGTGAGAACGGACACCGTTTTTCTCTTTTGTCTCCTTCCAACTCCTTACACACGGTCTCTTGCCAATTGTGCTATTTTATTCATTCAAAATAAAGTGGCACTAGAAACCCTGTAAACTAAAAGAGTGCGCCACATGATATTTTCTTGCAACAATCAAACAACTGCACAACCCATTAGTGGTTAGTTTAAACGCAATGCAAAAATGAAATGGGATGCAAGATAAAACGACTAATCTTAGGGCAAAATTTGGGGTATTACAGTTGCCCCTATTTAAATAGCTTCACCGGGTGATTTGAGCGACGAAGGCTCGAGAAATCATGGTGGAGGGATTTAAATATAGATAACCGAAAATTTTGCCCTTAGATGCAGTGATATGCAATGCTATGGACAAAACGAAAATAAACTATAATGTTGACAATGCCATGAATTTAGTATGGTGCGTATGATGGAATGGTAAATGCAGAGATGCAGACGACACGACGACATAGGGGACAGACGTGGCGAACGAACCACATTGGGAATATAACGCACTGGGTGATAGCACGATACTGGGGAATTCTAAAGTGATAGTCAACTGGTGCGAGTACGACAAATTATCACTTTAGGAAAAGGAATGGTAAAAGCGGGATCCTCAATGGAGATGGCACCGGTGAGACGGCCTCCACTGGGGGAATTTAAGAGTAATTATCAACAAGTTCAGGCGTGACCGGATGATACTCTAGAGTAAGAAAATAAAACTGGATCTGCACGACTGTAGGATCGATTAACAAGATGCTGGAGCATTGAGCAAAGAATAACATCCGAGCTTCTGTAAACTTTCCCTCGTGACAGGATCAAACGGAATTTTGGAATCCGTAAAAAATATATAGGGTAAAACCGGTTGTATGCCAAAATAAATGGTCTTAAATGGGAAACGCCCTGATAAGCTTTCTCGAGAGAGAACTGCCACTTATCGTTGGAAGGGACTTATATGCCAAACTGGATAAGCTCTCAAATAAAGAGATTGTTGCTTATCTGTGGATAATAGATTGATTGATAATATAAGCTTCTTCACGTCTCAAGTTTGTGCTCCCTGGACATGATTTGGTTTCTTCTTTTGCTAAAGGATAAAATAAACGTCTTCATAATTCGAGATCGGTGCTCTCTCAAATATGATTCGGCTCCTTCTTTTACTAAAGGGTAAACGAACTTTTTCATACTTCAAGATTCGTGCTCTCCTGAATATGATTCCGCTCCTTCTTTTACTAAAGGGTAAACGAACTTCTTCATACTTCAAGATCTGTGCTCTCCTGAATATGATTCCACTCCTTCTTTTACTAAAGGGTAAACGAACTTCTTCATTCTTCATGATTTGTACTCTCCTGAATATGATTCTGCTCCTTCTTTTACTAAAGGGTAAACGAACTTCTTCATACTTCAAGATATGTGCTCTCCTGAATATGATTCAGTTCAAAAACCTCCACGCACTTCAAAATGAAAGGGAAAATGGAAGCCCAGCTGCTCGATGGAGATGGCCATTTACTGCGAGTCATAATGAAGATAGGATAAGCTTCTCATATGAGAACTACCGCTTATTTGTACGAATGTCACGGATAAGCTTCTCGAGTGAGAACTGCTTGTAGAGGTGGTAACAGGTAATGTAAATTGTAAAGAAAGTTGTTGTGATGAGCTTCTTGTATGAGAAGGTCAATTGTAGAGTGTAATGTAAAGTGTAATGTAGGTGATGAGCTCCTCGGCTGGGAACTGTTGCTTGTATGTTGTGTAATGTAGGGATAAGCTTCTCAGGCGAGAACTGTCGCATATCTGCAAAGGATTGTAAATTCTTTTCTTGAAAGATAGCGCAAAATAAATGCACGTCCAGGTAGGTTCGATGACCGACATGACTGAAATTCGATCTAGAATTGGGCTAGAAAGAACTGACAAACAAAACTCCATTGAGGAAACGAATTCGAATGGGGACTACCTTATCCTAACGTGGAAAGGTAACGGAAATAACCATCGTCCACGAGGGTTGAACTCTGTGGGGAAACTGGAAACAAGTAGATGCTTAGGGATGACGATCTACTTGGAGAGAGCGGACAAACCCAGTTACTCGGCGGTAACGACAAGGATGATGACAAATAGCAAGCATGCAAATGCTAATGCGTAGGCCAAC
This sequence comes from Lathyrus sativus, assembly GCA_963859935.3. Taxonomy (NCBI): domain Eukaryota; kingdom Viridiplantae; phylum Streptophyta; class Magnoliopsida; order Fabales; family Fabaceae; genus Lathyrus; species Lathyrus sativus. The sequence goes on along the minus strand of OZ012735.1, from coordinate 232,473,935 downwards.
GTGTATACTAATATGTATGTTCATGAAACTGTCATGCAATGAGTATGCCATGCTTATGCTTATGTTTATGCTGACAAAACAGATGAGAGATGAGACATGAGATGAAATAAACATCTCGACAGGAATACCCGGCGGCCTCTGCAATAGTACATCTATCGAGAATAGGAAAAGTTAATGGTAGAACCAAATCTGGCTTTAAAGTTCTAACTTCCCCGGGGAGAAAATCTCATGACTTCCACATGGGGATGTGATACGACTTCACCGGAGAGTATGATGCCCTGACTTCAACTGGGGATTCATGACCTCCGCATGGGGATAAGATGTCATGACTTCACGTGAGGGATTGCTATCATGAACCATAATCAGCTCAAGAACTCTTAGATCATACACTTCTGGGGATAAAATAAATATCCATAGTATGGGGAAGGTGTGGAATTAGGCAGCTTCATAGAGATAGCGTAACAACTTCTTGGGGATAGTACATTGGATCCCTGTGCAAAAGGTACATCCGACTGGGGATAAAAGATATCAAAACTTCCCTGAGGAGCGTTCATCAGACTTACTGGGGAGAATTCGACAAACATTCATGGGGAACAGTATCTTGACTTTTGGGGAGAATATGGCAATCTCCTGTGGAATATTCGTGAGGAAGGTAATGCAAATTCACTGAGGAACAGATGCTTCCACTAAGAATGGGTCTTCAAGAACATGTATCTCTGGAGGATACCGGGGATATCTCTGCAGTCTTGGGAGTCACTGAGGATTTATCGGATGGATCCCAAAAGTGTTGTCAGCTTAAAGTCTCGCTGGGGACTATCACTAGGAAGATGCTGGTATGATTTTTGTAGTCTTGGAAATTACCGGCTCGGCTCAAAGTGTTGTCAGCTTATAGTCTCGCTGGGGACTATGTCGGCTTAAAGTCTCTCTGGGGATTGTGTCAGCTTAAAGTCTCTCTGGGGACTGTGTTAAGGCAATGGTTAAGATGTAGATTCTGCAACGATGAGATTTACTGGGGAATGAAGACCGCTGGGAGTAAAATCCATCGGGTGCATGAAGAATGTCGTGAAACGAAGCTAACTTTGATCTCAATGGACTTTGTCGTAGTCGCCATTTTGAAAATATCATGCCCCCGAGTACCTGCTTCGTGAGGAAAAGTCAGCTCAAGAGGATTTTACAGAGAAACATGGAGTCCAGATGCCCCACTGTTTTCCAACTCTTGGAGAGATTTGTCAGATCTCGACGTAACTGGCTCAGATCGACGGTGACATGGCTGAGTCTTCAAAAATAGCTCTTAATAATGTCAGGCTCACATTGATAAGAAAACTGGAAACCATCTGCCCCTGTTTAGCAAGACTTGTGACATCTATATGTAAGTTTCTAAGATATCAGGCAAAACCGACACGCGTGAAATGCTATCCTAAAACTATCAATGTGACAATATATTTGTCTTGAAATTTTTGTTTTTGAAAAAGATATCACTGTAACTCGTGACCGAAATCACTAGTTAGGATATAAGTTTAATTTATAATGCCAACATGAATTTTTGAGCATAGCTCGTAGGAGTCAAGAAACGTTATCTCGCTGAGTATGCTTTCAAGAGAATTCCTACTTCAATTAGGTCTTTTAGAGGTTGTATCGTGGCTTGGTTCACGGTTTAGAAACAAAGGATAAAGGCTCAAAATTTTATTTGCACCCACCCATTCTTCGTGATGTTCTCCAATCCTATTCAGTTAACGGGATACGAGCACTCATATCTCAATCGGGTTTGATATGGTCGAGAACTCATTAAGGCTTTGGACATGGCATTCACTCACCTATTGTCTTTTGTGTTTGATCACACGACTTTGTTCTTTATTGGGAATTCTTTATGGTAATCCTTTTTGTTTTTGCATTTTTATTCCCTAACTTTTGCCTGGACATCGTCTTTTGGATTTGACTTTGGAGTCCAGCGGGATGCCCCAGTTTTGCCTAAGTCTCCTTCATAGGTTTCGACTTAGCGGGCTATATTTTTTCCGACTAAGTCGTGTGACTCTTTTGAAAGGCTTGTGACTGCCCCACTCTTTAGGGATAGTCATTGACTTCTAACTCCATAGGATGTTTAAGGATAAATTCTCGAAGGTTCACTCCTCCTTTTTTGAGAGTTTGAGCGCTCAATCGATTTAACTGAAAAACTACCCTGCCCCAGGTTAAAATGAGGTTTTAATTTGGAAAAGAAGAAAACTCCTACTTCACGACTCAAAGGGGGTAAAGAGGGATTATCTGCCTTATATATCCATTGTTTTGGGATTTGAAACAATGCCTTACATCATCAGTAGGTTTCAATCGCGAGCATATGACAAGAGATCTGACGTTTTTGGTTCATCATCCTCCTCCCAATTCTTTATCGAAGCAAGAGATCGGGTAAAGTTGGCATTATAAGTTTATAAAAAATTATTTGAATGAGTGAAACAAATGAATTTATTCAAGACAAACATTATGCATTAATTATTCCAAAATAAACAAGTTCGTACATGCTAATTATGTTTAATCAAAGGAAAATACATATAAATAAACAAATGAACTGTCAGACAAATCCTTCAAGATGCGACTGGCTGAGGCACGTTGAATACCAGGAGAGAAGTCTTGATTTCTGATTGATGATCACCAAAAGAGAGAATCTTCTTTTCCAACAAATCTCTGACGATATCCTTCAGAGCATAGCAATCTTCCAAATCATGTCCGGGCGCCCCCTCATGAAATAAATAATGAGCGGTGGCGTTGTAATTGGCAGGCAAAGGATTACGAGGCGGACCCATTGCTCGGGTAGTGATCAAACCACGTTGCACTAAGTAAGGATACAATTCGGCGAACGTCATCGGAATCGGTGGACAAGGCTTGTATTGCCTCCTAATCGGAGCATTCTGGCGAGGTGTTTTCTTCTTAGGCTGTTGATTTGCCGGAGCGTTGGACGCCTGCTGATAGTTAGGCAAAGGTTGTTGATAAACCGGAGGCGGATAAACAGGAGTCTGCTGCATAGGCTGATAAATAGGAAACTGTTGATTGACAGGAGTTGCAACATTAGCCACATAGGGTTGCTGAGCATACTGGACCGGATAACCTTGAAAATAATTCTGCTGAGGTTGCCAAGGTTGGTGAGGAGCCATCGAGCAATTTCTCGGACGTGTAGGTCTTTTATGGTGGTCAACGCTCGGAGTTTTGCACTTCGAAGGAGTAAATCGTCGAGCTGGTTGAGCAATGGTAGGAGGCACCAGACCGGATTGACGACCTTGAGGCGGTATATTCTTGACAGTAATGGCTGGTTGAGGATCCACAAAAGTATGGGTAATCTCAGAAGCAACAGTAGGTTGATTATCCCTCTTCACCTTAAGGGCTTGCAGCATCTCCATAATCTGCCCCACACTTCCTTGAAGATCTTCGAGTTCATGGCTGACACGGTCGATCTCTTGAGCTTTTTCTTCCATCCTTTTTCGAGCTTGGGCTCTAGTACTGATGTGGAGGACCCAGGGTGACGAAACTGGCAGGCGAGAGAACCGAGAATAAGAAATTGGGAGACACATGTGATGCAAAAATATGATGCAAAAAATGCGAAATGTGAATGAAATGATTTCATGGAATTCAAATATTTACGAATATCGCAGAATACCAAAACTTTATTTATTACTTTGAAAACGGATTACAAATAACATTCTTAGAAAAGTCTTGGCATAATAGCTAAATAAAAGCTAATAATGATCCTAAGGAAGCTTCCTATTCTGCCCCTTACTCTGCTCTTCGGGCTAGGCCTTTTTGAGGATGAGCCTATCTTCAAAAGGTAAATCGAGAGTTAGAGGAAAATAAATCCTTCATCAAAACCAAGCAAGGGTACGTTGGAAAAGTCTTCACAATTGTTGGTGATTAGTGTCCTTGATGTCGGATAACTTCGAGTATATGGCTTTAGCAACGGTCTTGTCCTTTAGGGTCTTTCTCCAAGAAAGGAAACGAAGACTCCTTCAGAATTGGTAACCCCATCAATTGAGAGTACTCTTCTAGGGTAGGCAAGAGCTGGTACTTGAGGGATGTAAGGAAAAGATAATCTGGATCCTAGAACTGTAACAAAGTCTAAAGGAAACCTTCGTCTACTTGAGGTTTCAACAAAAGTAACGACCTTCCATACTTGTTTTTGGATCCTTTGTTGATCTTGAACCAAAGCTCCTAGCTTCCTTAGGTCATCTAACTTAAGTCCTTTAAAAGAATATCTCAAAGTTTTTTTTTTTTTGTAATCCATGACATCTTGCAATATTCATAAATAAAATTTGAACTCCATGACATGTGATGCAATGTGATGCTTTATGGATGCAAATGCACATATACAAAATCCTAGGTTAAAGGTATATGTCAGGAGTTAGGGTCTACCCATCCCCATAAGGTATGTACTACGGTTAGTTGTACCTGCAGAACAAGGTTCTAAAGAAGTGCCCAAAGTCATCAATCCATCTTTCGGATATTATCAATTTTCCGATTAACTCGGTGGTTAATAATATTCTCAAGAGAATCTCTTTTGAGTGTAGTATCGCGTAGCAACCATTTTGGAATTACTCTCTCATAGTTCCCGCACTACGTCCTAGATAAGGCCAAAGTGGTGTTAAGGTACTACGGTCCCCAGTATCACAGACTCCAATCGACAATAGTAAAAGTTTTTACGATTACTCGTTCAACCGAACCATTTTCGAAAGGGTCTCAATTGAGCGGTGATTCTCAAGTCAGCTTGGTCGGGATTCCACTCCCTATAAGCCTCGTCGAATATATCACCTTCCTATAATAATGTCACTCAAGTCCGGGTGTAGGACTTATCTCACAACAAAAGGGTACCCCCCCAAGCAAGGCACAATAATATATATACAGATAATAAATAATGAAAAATATCATACAATAAACAAAATAGGGATAACCCTTAAAAGTTATGGCGGTCTCCAGTGAAGTCGCCATTTTCTGTTGCGGTGGAAATAGGATATCAAACTATTAATTAGTTTGAATCACAATTCTTGATTCACAACCGCTCTTTGATTTATCCGAAGGAAAAGGTCAAAAGAGGGAAAACCTATTTTTGCATCGTAAACACAATGCGGGGAGAGACCTAGGTAAGGGGTTGGTTAAACTTAGGGAAGGTACTAGCACCCTAAACTTCTGTAGTACTCTACAGGAACCTTTTGTTTATTGTATACTTTTTATTTTATTATCTGCTTTAATATATATTGAGCTAAGGGTTAAGAGTGACAGAGAGACCTAAGGGTTAGTAGTCCTAAGTTTACTCGGCAAGACTCACATCTTGTGCCTACGTATCCTGGATAGGGAATGAAATCAGAGTAATCGTAGTTCCCCTCGAAAGGGAGGTTAGAAACGTCTTGACTATGGTCAAGGTTTCAATGGGGAATAAACGTATCTTAAGGACACGCTTACGTGGAGTCTTTGAAACTCCTATTTCTATGTTGAATTTGTTAATTGAAAATTTAGGGTTGAAATTAGGGATTTCACGGCGGGAAACCCTAAATAGAGTACGACGACTCTTTGACCTAATGCTAGGGTAAATGGCATTTTCGTCCACGGCGGGACACCTAGGCTATTAGGGTTTTTGAAACGGTCAAAAATTAGGGTTATTGACTCGGCGGTCAAACGGCTAGACCTAATTCCTTCGAAGGGATTCTAACAACTAAACGTGCAAAATACGACAAATTATTATACGGCAAGATTAAAGTGCGAGAAGTAAATAAAACGGTAAAGAAAGCGTCGCGACGATCACTCGCGTAAATTACAAATCCCCAAAAAATGCAAAATAAAATAAACCGCGACCATGGCCTCGCGTAAATTACATCCATGGAACAAAATAAACTGAATAAATATTAATCAGAATTTAAGGATAATCTGATGAGAGAAACAGAGAACATTAGTGAAAAGTTAGACGAAATTCAATGGCAAATAACAAAATAGTGAAAAAGAAAAAATTACGACTTTGGACATTGTTATTGTTCTTAATACTTTTTGAAAAAAGATCTTAATTTTAATTTTTGAAAAAAAAGAAAAAAAAGACGAATTTTAATGTTAATATCAAAAGGTTTTTAGTTTTCATTATATTTTAAAAAAAATAGTTAGTGTTAATTATAAAAAAGAAATTCTTTTAATTTTAATTAAAAAAAAGTTAATTGTGGCCAATAATGTTAAAGGTTTTTTTGATTTTTCATTTTTAAAAGAAATCTTTAGTTTTTTCTATTTTAAAGAGAGTTTTAATCTATATTAAAAAAAAAATTTTAATTCGTATTTTAAAAGGTTTTAAATTATATATATTTTTTAAAAAGTTTTAAGTTATATTTTTTAAGAAAAGAAAAAAAATTTTGAATTATATTTAAAGAAAGCAGAGTTTTAATTAAAAAGTTAGGATAACAAACATAATAGTAATAAATAAAATAAAAATAAGAAAAAGAAGTTGGATTTTAACTTTAAAAGCTTTTTAGTTTTAATTTTGCAAAAAAAAAGAATTTTATTCTTAAATTTTAAAAAGAGGTTTAGTTTTATATTCAAAAAAAAATATTTTGATTTTTAAATTTAAAAGAAATCTCTTTAATTTAAAAAGTATTTTAGTTTAATTTAAAAAATGTTTTTGTTATTTTATTTTTAAAAGGGTTATATTAATTTATAAAAAGAGTTAAATGAATAAAAGAAGGTTATTATTATTATTATTTATTTTTAAGGAAATATTAAGAAAAGGAAAAAATTATTATTTACAATTTTTATATTTTTATTATAATTACCAAACAAAAACCATGAGATTTCATAAACTCATACCTTTCGGCTAATTGACGGTGATGAAATTTGATGGAGGTATTGATGCTCGTCCTCTGGCGATGATGAAGCTATCTTCCCTCTTCTGATAAATCGTGAGAACGGCCGCCGTTTTTCTCTTTTGTCTCATTCCAACTCCTTACACACGGTCTCTTGTCAATTGTGTTATTTTATTCATTCAAAATAAAATGGCACTAGAAACCCTGTAAACTAAAAGAGCGCGTCACATGATATTTTCTTGCAACAATCAAACAACTGCACAGCCCGTTAGTGGTTAGTTTAAACGCAATGCAAAAATGAAATGGGATGCAAGATAAAACGACTAATCTTAAGGCAAAATTTGGGGTATTACACGGTCCATTGATTCCCTTCTGATCGGGTCAGATCAATATTCATATGCGAAAAAATAAAATGTTGATTCAAATATTTTTATATATAAAAATAACTTTTAAAACTTTTTAGAATGATAGAATATTTATACATAAATTTATACAAATATTCAAATATTCATACATAAATTTTAAAACTTTTTATATATAAACTGTCAACTTTTTTTCAAATATTCAAGGATCATGGCTAGACACATGGTTAATATTTTCAAGGACCATGGTATTCTGTTTGAAATTTTTATCCTAGCTAAGTGGAATAAAAGGGAAAAACGATATGGCTTTGTCAGGGACCATAACATTCTACAATTTTTTTAAGGACCATGACATTCTTCAATTTTTTTAATATGATATTAATTATAGAATTAGAATTAGATAATCACTTTTAATCAATAATAAAAAAAGATGTTTGAAATTTTTATGACACTAATTATATAGTAAAAAATAGATTGGTAAATAATCATTGATACTAAACAATGAGCAATAGAATTTCAATTTTTTTTAATATTTCATTTATTAAATAATATCAATCAACTATGGTATATTTAAATAACAATGGAATTTCACTTTTAATATTTTGTTAATTAAATAAATATGCTAGTTTACCTCTTTCTACTTATAGCATCTTTAATGTAAGTTTTTAATAGTTAAATTTTTTATAGTTAACGATGATTATAAAGAATTTGCATTAGAATGACTATGATATGACATTTAATTCACTAACTTTTAGTTTCCGACAATTATATAGCTAACATATGCTATTTATTTTGAAACATATAATATTACTATTTATATTATTAAAGTCTTGTAATTTTTTGAAAACAACGGTCATATATTTTTGAAAAAATAAAAAATAAAAAATATAGGGTCAAGTTTTAGTTTTTTATAAGCAACTATCATTAAAGTAAAAACAACTCAAATCAAATATAAATTTTTTAAGTCCTACAAATCACTTTGGGCCCACAAAAATATCTTAGTTTACCCATTTAAGATACTCTCACTATGCTCTTAGTGAGTTAATAAAATTTTACTATTGATTCAAATATTGTTATAAATATTGTCAAAACAAAAGAAGAAAATTTTGTTATAATATTGTTTCTCCTTACCTGTTTCTTCTTTTTCTTTTTATTCTTCTTCTTCAAATTATTGTACATGCGAAAAAAATAATATTGTTATAAACGGATACAACTTTAATTTTTATTCAAATTTTGTTATATACGAAAAAAAAGAAGGCAAAATAATCTTTTTCGTCCTTTAACTTTAACTCGGGGTCCAGTTTGGCCCCTTAACTTTAAAAAGTATCAAGTCGGTCCTTTAAGTTTTAAAATGGTGTCACGTTTATCCTTTCGTTTGTTGTCGTTAGTCAAACTTTGAAAAAAATGTCACGTTTGTCCAAGTGGAGCTGCTGGCGTGGATATGAAATGTCTTAAAGGAAGATAAAACAATCCAATGTTTCCATTACCCAGAAGATTACACGATACAACGCTTGGAGACTCAATGAATCATTTAATCATTGAAGACGATTCAAGGTTTGTAGACGCGAAGATTCAAGACGCGAAGGATTGAGAGCGGAGGATTGAAGACGATTCAAGGAGACATAATCAAAAGGTTAGTTCATTTATCTCTGATTTAGGGTTTACGAATCTCATAGGGCAATATCTGCTAGAGGTTCAGATTTAGGGTTTATGTAAATTTGTTAGTGTAAACTCTAATTATTTAGATGATATGATTATGTATCATGGATGAATACATAAGTCTCAAAATTCATCATAGTGGTGAGTTCACAAATGAAGGTCGTAATGTATATATGAATGAAGTAGTAGATAATTTGAAAGTAGATGTAGACAAATGAAGTTATTTTGAGCTAGTTGATGTATTGAAAGACTTAGGTTATAGGGAGTTTGAAACAATATTTACAAGGACCCTCAATTTGGGATGAATCCACTTGTTGATGACAATAGTGCTTTAGAAATTGCAAATCTGTATAGGGTGCACCAAAATGTTGATATTTATATGGAACATACCTTGTCTCAACTTGACTACTGTGATGTTGTTGTTGATAAAGTTGATGAGGACCTTGCTGAAATTGTAGATGAGGTAGAGGAGTTACTTAGTCAACTGCATGATGAAGTTGTGGAAGTTGAACAAACCACTGTTGGGTTGGAGGAAGGTGGTGTTAGAGTTAATGAAGCCACTGCTGGGTTAGAGGAAGGTAATGTTGGAGTTGATCAAGGGAATCCTGCAGTGGATGAACATATTGTTGGAGTTGAACAAGGGAATCCTGCAGGGGAGTAAGGTAATGTTGGAGTTGAAAAAGGGAATCCTGCAGGGGAAGAAGGTAATGTTGGAGTTGAAAAAGGTAAAGCTGCAGTGTATGATGACTTAAGTTTATCATCTGATGATAGTGAAGATGAGGACTACAATTATGGTAGTGCACGAGATGTGGCTTTTAAGGATGAGTCTGATGGGTGTGATGAGATTGAGGAGGATGAACTTGATACCTTATTTGGTCATGAAAATGATGGTAATGGAGAAGTCCAAGAAAATGATGGTAAAGGGAGTGGCAATGACAGTGAGGACATGTAAAGTGGTTGTGACAGTGATGATAGCAGTGGAGTTCTAAGAAAAAAAACATCCAATTTTCAGACAGCCAAAAGACATGTCAGATTACAAGTGGGATGTGGGAATGTACTTTAGTTCAAAGGGTGATTTTAGGGAAGCAATAACAACTTATGCTGTGCAAAATGGTAGAGACCTAAGGTTTGTAAAAAAATGACAGAGTTAGGGTAATAGTTAGATGTAAAGTTGGTTATGAGTGGGAGGCTTATTGTAGCAAGTTGTTAAATGAAGACACTTGGCAACTCAGGAAAGTAATTGACAAACACAGTTGTAGTAGAGAGTATAATGTGAAGTTAATGAGTACAAAGTGATTGAGTAAAAGAATTTAGAATAGCTTGAAAACAATCCAAGGTTGAGTATAAAGGATATCAAGGAGAAGGCACAAAAAAGTGGAATATTAGGGTCAACAAAACCAATGTTATAAGAGCAAGATTTGCAGCCAGAGACTATGTTAATGGTTCCTTTTTGGGAGATTACACAAGGGTCTATGACTACTGTCATGAACTATTAAGAGCCAATCCAAGGTCAACAGTTAAGCTTAATTTTAAGCTTGTACAAGAAGGTGTTGAGGATGAAAGACCATATTTTAGAAGGCTTTACATATGTTATGTTGCGTGTAAGGAAAGCTTTAAGTTGTGCAGGCATGTAATAGGTCTAGATGGGTGTTTTCTTAAGGGGTTATATGGAGGGCAGATTCTAGCTGCCATTGGGAGGGATCCTAATTATCAGATGCTTCCCATAACATATGCAGTTGTGGCGAGTGAAAACAAGGATAGCTGGACTTGGTTTTTAGAGCTGTTAATTGATGACCTTGGAGGCAAAGATGAATGTCTGACTTACACCTTCATCTCAGACCAACAAAAGGTAAGTTTTTCATTTATTCTTATGGTTTTATGTGTTTATGTTATGTTATTCCTATTATTCTATATTGTAATGCTACATTGTATGTTATTGCAGGGTCTGCTACCTACTATGGACGACCAATTGCCAAGGGTGGAGCACATGTTTTGTGTTAGGAACCTCTATAACAATCTTAGGAAAAAGTTTCATGGAAAGATGTTGAAGGACATAATATGGAAAGCTGCCAAGTCAACATACCCACAAGCATGAAAAAGAGAGATGAAGGGAATGAGGGCCATCAATGAAGAAGCACTTAAACGTATGATGAAGACCCCACCAAGGTTTTGGAGTAGATCTTACTTTAGGACTGAAAATAAATGTGATGTTATTCTCAACAACATGTATGAGTCATTTAATAATGTCATTCTTGAAGCAGGGGCAAAACCTCTAATCACTATGTTAGAAGACATCAGAACATACGTGATGGAAAGATGGGCAAATAACATAATGAGATTTGGTACTTTGGATGAGAATGATATTTTGCCCAATATTAGAAAGAAACTTGATGTCACAAGCACATACACCAACAACTGGCTAGTAAGGTATGTAATATCAACATACATTAATTCTTTAGGATGTCTATGATATACATGTGACTAATGTATTTTGTTTGATTAATCATTTAGGATGTCTGATGAACATACATTTGAAGCAAGGCACCTAGAAAATCAAGCTGACAAGTTTGTTGTGAACCTGAAAGATCAGATATGTTCATGCAGAAGATGGGAACTCACAAGAATCCCATGTGTTCATGTTTATTATGCTATGAAGAGTAGGAATTTCAAAATTGATACTTATGTTCCAGATTATTATAGGATTTCAAGGTACAAAACAGTTTATAAGCATGTAATCTACCCTGTTAATGAAGCAAACTTGTGGGTTAAGACACCATATCCAGATTTGTAACCACCCAAGTTCAGGAAGATTCCTGGTAGACCTAAAAAGAGGAGGAACCTAAAACAAGGTGAAATTGATGGGTCTGCTCACAAATTCAGAAGAACATGTTTTCAGGTGAAGTGTAGTAGGTGTAAGAAAGCGGGACATTACAAGTCTATATGTAAGGACACAACAATTCAGACTACTCAATAATCATCCCAACCCTCTCATACTCCAACTCAAACTTCTCAACAACCAAGCTAACACACTCCTACTTCAATAACTCAGCCTACTCAACAACCAAGCCAACCCTCTCAAAACAAAGCAACACACACTGCTAAGAGAACTTATACTCAACAATCTAGCCAAGCATCTCAGACTTCTAAGGGAAAGGCTACTCAGAAGACACATGGACCTGCTAAGGGCAAGACACAAAAGCTTCCTGTAAGGAAGTCAATAAGACCTTTTGTGCCACCTAGGCCTACAACTAGGTTGAGTGCTGCCAAGAATGTTGTTGGCCTAGTAACAAGGAGGTCTACTCCAACAAATAGGACCACGCCAAAGAAGAAACTATAGTTGTAGAACATGTGTATCAGTTGTGTTAAAAGCATAAGCTATTTTGTGGAACATGTGTGGAATGTATTACAAGTTTATGTATTTTGCTATTGTTGTGGAACATGTGTATCAGTTGTGTTAAAAGCATAACCTATTTTGTGGAATGTATTACAAGTTTATGTATCCGGCTGCTATTGTTGTTTATGTATCCTGCTGTCATGAACTTTATGTTAAAAGCATAACCAACTTATAGGTATTATGAAATGAACCTAAAAGCAGAATCTGTCATGAACTTTATGTATTATAAAATGGACCTGTCATGAACTTTATATTACTACGATCATGTCTAATATGGTGTAAAACTGCAGACAAAATTAACAGACCAACTTTGACAGGTCTATAACATACCAAGTAAACATAAAAATATAACATACCAAATATATCATTGATAGACCAAATTAACATAAAATTTAACAATTGGTTATGTTTTGACAGACCAAATTAAAAACACTTTGACATGATATTTATCAATGCATACCAAGTTAACATTATCTTTAACTGTTATATTCATGTGGAACTAATACAATCCAAAACTAAAACTGATACATTCATGTTGAACTACAAAAGTGAAATTAACTAAACTGATACAAGATTACAATCCAACTATTACATTCATGTTGAAGTGATACAATACAAACTGATACAAACTTTAACTGAACTTAAACCTAATTCTTACAACCAAAACTTGACTTAATTCTTACAAACAAACCATAACATACTACTTCCAAACAAACCCTAATATCCTAACTACTCTTAACAACTAATACAATGATAATCATCACAAACATCAAATTTAAAATCTTTTTCCACTTCATGATATTCTTCATTTCACTTTCAAGTTACATCAGCTTTTCCCCTAATTCTTCATTCTCCATTGTCACTTTTTCAATGTCCTTTTTTGCTTCAGCAAGTCCCTTAGTTACCACACCCAGCCTATGCATCCAAAATTGCTCCTTCTCATCACCCATCGCCTCATAAAATCAACCAAAGAAACCATAACCAGCTTACATACCTCCCTGTAAGTTTCATTGTTTAGAGGATGATGGATAATGAATTTAAAATTAAATAGAAATATAACTTATAATTTGGACAGAAACATAACTTAAACAAAAACAGAACTTCAACAAAGAACAAAACCAGCTTGCATACCTTATAATTTGGACAACCCCAAAATTTTTCCCCATATTCTTAACAGTAGTTGCCCTTTGAAGAACAACCATGTCTCCACAATGGCATATGGAGGAGGAACAAGCGGATTTCATGCTTGTCAAATAAAAAAACCTAGATTAATTTAGAGATTTGAGATTTGGGATTGGGATTGAGAAATCTCAGTCGCACAATATGAACAGAAGGAGGAAGGAGAAGGAAGCAACATGATGAACACAATTGCCAAGTCATCTGCCAGATATACAAAATAAATGGACATTTGGGGACAACTGGCATGAGGACTAAATTGACACCAATTTAAAAGTTAAAGGACCAACTTGACACTTTTTAAAGTTAAGAGACCAAACTAGACCCCGAACTAAAGTTAAGGGACGGAAATAGGTATTTTGCCAAAAAAAAATTATTATTATTATAAACAGGCACAACTTTAATTTTGATTCAATTTTTTTTTATATATGATAAAATACTAGTGTTATAAACGGGACAACTATAATTTTGATTCAAATATATTTATATGCGAAAAAAATACTATTGTTATAAACGGGCCCAACTTTAATTTAGATTCAAATTTTTTTATATACGAAAAAATATTATTGTTATAAACGGGCATAACTTTAATTTTGATTCAAATTTTTTTTATATATGAAAAAATACTATTGTTATAAGCGGACACAACTTTACTTTTGATTCAAATTTTTTGATATACGAAAAAAATACTATTGTTATGAACGTACACAACTTTACTTTTGATTCGAACTTTTATATATAAAAAAAATATTATTGTTATAAACGGGTAGAACTTTAATTTTGATTCAAACTTTTTTATATACTAAAAAAATACTATTATTATAAACGGACACAAATTTACTTTTGATTCAAAATTCTTTATATACGAAAAATATATTATTGTTATAAACGAACACAACTTTACTTTTTATGCAAAATTTTCAACTTAAATTTACTATTATTCTTAAGTTTATTTTTCTTCCTATTTTCAACTTTCAAATTTTATGACAATTTGCAAAAAAAAAAAGCGCGCCCAAAATCGTATTGACTTCTTTTTTTCTCATTCCTTAACTACTGTTACATATATATCACTACTTATAGTGTGAAATGTATAACTTCAATTCTAACAAATAATATTTTATCTAACACAGTTAATTCTTAATTTTATTTAATTTCAATCTAACTTTAATTTCATTTGTTTTTGGTGTACCTATTAATTAATATTTTTTGTTTAATATTTTCAATCATTATTGCATTATTTGAATTTATATCAATAATTAATTTAATTTCTTTTTTTATAACACAAAACAATTTCTTATACTTATTTATACAAATTTTTAATTTCAATCAAATCTTTATCATTTTTTTTCCTTTAATTTGATTAACAATTACACATCCATAACATAAAATCTTTAAAGAGACATCCTCGTGCGAACGCACATGTTAGTTACTAGTTTTATATATATATATATATATATATATATATATATATATATATATATATATATATATATATATATATATATATATATATATATATATATATATATATATATATATATATATATATGAGTAAAATAGACATTGTATAATTATTTTTTATTTTACAATTAAATAATTATTTTTACTTTTTTTTTTATTTTACAGATCACTATAAATACAATACATATTTTTATTTTAATTAAAAAATAAAATTTTTATTTTTAAATATTAAATATTCTATTTTTTTCATCTCGTGAATTCCATTTTTTTTATTTAATTAAATTTATATAATTATTAATTAATAGTTGATTTCAAATTTAAATATAATTATGTAAATAATTTTATTAGTGCCATCTTAAAAAAATCAGCACCGGGTTTGTTCAACACCTGAACCTAATAACCACAAGTCCACAACTGTTAAAGTAAAGAGAGTGGTAGTACGAAAATGGTTTAAGATAAAGATTGAAGAGTATTATTACTTTTGATGTTAAGCATTAAAATGCTGAGAGGCTCACACCATATGTTATTCTCGGCGCTCTGCACATTCCAACATCTTTTTCAAATTTCAAATCATACAACACAAGTGTCGCTGGCGCATTTTGGCGAACACCTAGAGCTCAATTTCCATCCGCCCCTTCTTCACATTGGAACTCCTTCGGATGATGGAATGATCTGTTGTTGGTCGCCGGAGATGGCTGAAAATGGTGGCAAAAGCCGACGGTTAGGGTTAAGGGAAGTTGCTATGTACTTTCAATAACATCTAACTCTGGGATTGGCTGGTAAGGAAGTTTCACACTTATCATTTTTCTCATTACTTTTATACGAATCTTTTACTCTTTCATATTCTGCATTCTCAAACTCTTTTTTCTTATCATTACTCTCAATTATCATGACTACAAAACTGGAGGCTTGAGTAAATCAACACTTGCAAGACCAATTTATAATTTTGTTGCGGACCAATTTGAAGATATATGTTTTATTCATAATGTGAGAGAATGGAAGGATACTTTAGATGGATATGAAAAGATTCCCAATGAAGAGATCCAAAACATACTTAAAGTAAGTTTTGATGCTTAGGAGGAAGAGGAGCAAAGTGTCTTCCTAGATATTGCTTGTTGCTTTAAGGGTATCTTTGGATTGGTGGTATGAGATGAAATGGAATGAAGTGGAGTGGTAACTAATGTGATTCCATTGTTTGGATATGCAAATAAATGATGGAATGGAATGGAACATGATAGAATCCATTCCATCTCATTCCATCTCATTCCATCTAAATTCTCATTTTTTGTTCCATCCAATTTGGGATATAAGTGATGGAATGGGATATTTTTAATAAAATAATCAAATAATGGAG
The DNA here is from genome assembly GCA_963859935.3 of Lathyrus sativus. Lineage (NCBI taxonomy): Eukaryota > Viridiplantae > Streptophyta > Magnoliopsida > Fabales > Fabaceae > Lathyrus > Lathyrus sativus. Next base: position 232,457,717 of record OZ012735.1, on the reverse strand, counting down.
TGAGATCTATATTCCATTTCATTCCGCTCCGCTATATTCCCTTATTTTCCATCAATCCAAACATAGCCTAAAGGATGTAGATTGACAGAAGGTTGAAGAGATACTTCGTGCTCATTATGGTGCCTCCATGACACATAGAAATTCAGAAATTCAGTGAATTATAAGTTCCTGGTTAATTCTCTGTCTTCATCGGTAGAAGCAATTAATGCTGACTTTTGTATTTTACATTTTTATTCTCTTTTCAATTGATTGTAGGTCCTATAGAAAAAGGCTCAACTTGGAAATATTGGGCTGAATCTCTTGTGGAAACAAGTAAAACTATAACCCAGTAATATATTATTTACAACTACTTTTAGATTTTGTATCCATAATTTCCATGTATTAATGGGTCGTGAATTGATGATTCTTCATGCAAATATAATCACGTTTCTCTCTCTTTGTTGTTTCTACTTTCTATTTATACATAAGTTTGAAGGCATGCTTATTTAATTTAAGCAATGTCTCCTTTGACACGGTATTTGTTTCTTCACTAACTCTAACGATTTGGTTTTCAGCCCCAGATTGCAAACAAATGAATGAAATATGGATGAATCATCACAAGGCTCCGTCTGAAACACCATTGTTGAATGATTGCAACATCATGATGTGCAATTTATGATATTAACTTTTTATACATGGTTCAATGATCTTAAAGTCGTACTTGTAAAAGAAATTTTTGACAATTTACAATGAATTATGCTTGTTATACTTGTTACACAATATATTATTTGTTCTTTCAGTCATTTTTGTCAAATAATGAATAGTAATCTGTGTCAAGATATTTCCAAGAAGTCACATGGAAGGAGGATGAGGTGTTTCAACATGGATATAAAATATTCTGATGCTGCCTTCAATTCAACCTTTCTTTTTCCAACATTTATAACTATAGAATAAACAATGAAAATAGGAAGGAAGCTTCGCAACCAATATTAGATGAAGACTCATAAATAAGCCTCGACATTTTTATATTGTTTTGCTTACAGATCCAGATCCTAACAATAATACAACGCTCCAAGGTACTCTCACTACCATTTCTTCTCATGGCTATGCAATCAAATTCCTCTTCCTCCTTCTCTTATGAATTCAACTATGACGTGTTCATTAGTTTCAGGGGCACCGATACTCGCTTCGGTTTCACCGGTAATCTTTATAAAGCTCTTTCTAACCATGGAATCCGAACCTTTATTGATGATAAGGAGCTTCAGATAGGTGACAAAATCACACCTTCGCTCCTCAACAACATCGAAAACTCGAGGATTGCCATTATTGTGTTCTCATCGAACTATGCTGCTTCTTCATTTTGTTTGGATGAACTTGTACACATCATTCACTACTTTAAGGTAAAGGGTCGACTTGTTCTGCCAATTTTCTATGACACCGAACCTTCTCATGTGCGACATCAGAAGGATAATTATGGCGAAGCACTTGCTGAGTATGAGAAAAGCTTCCAAAATAGCAAGGAAAACATGGAGCGGTTGCAGAAATGGAAGATGTCTCTTACCTATGCAGCTAACTTGTCTGGCTACCATTACAATTTCAGGTTCCAGACTTTTATGCACGCATATTTATTATTCTTTGGTTTTCGATGGACAATTCATTTCATCATAAAATGTTAAAAAGGATGAATAAGTTTTATATTTCTCATTCATGTTTAAACGGTTACTGCATGTTTCAATGGACAATTCATTTCATCATAAAATGTTTAAAAGGATGTGACTGTGTGTGTTCTGATGCATTTACTCAAACTTGTTTGATTGGCTGCAGGAAAGAAGAATATGAATACATATTTATCAATAAGATAGTTACAGCGGTTTCCAGCAAGATCAATCGTGTTCTTTTACATGTTGCCGATCACCCCGTTGGGCTCAAATCTCGACTGCTGCAAGTAAAGTCGCTTCTGGATGTTGACTCTGATAATGGAGCTTGTCAGATTGGGATATATGGAAGTGGAGGATTGGGTAAAACAACACTTACTCGAGCAGTTTATAATATGATTGCTGATCAATTTGAAGGTTCGTGTTTCCTTCACAATGTGAGAGAAAATTCAGTTAAGTATGGCTTAGAATATCTCCAAGAGCAGCTCCTCTCCAAAACAATTGGAATGAAAATTCAGTTAGGACATGTTAGCGAAGGAATTGCAATCATAAAACAAAGGCTACATCAAAAGAAAGTTTTGTTGATTCTCGATGACGTTGACCAACTAAAGCAGTTGAGGGTTTTGGTTGGGGACCTTGGGTGGCTCGGTCTTGGGAGCAGGGTCATCATTACCACTCGAGACAAATATTTGTTATCATGTCACGGGATTAAAAAAACATATGAAGTAGATGGCTTAAATGAGAAAGAAGCTCTTGAATTGTTTAGGTGGATGGCTTTTAAATGTAACAAAACTGATTCAAGTTATGACTATATTTTAAACCGTGCACTTAGATATGCTTCTGGCCTTCCATTAGCTATAGAAGTATTAGGTTCCAATTTATTTAGAAAGCCTATATCAGAATGGGAATCTACACTAGATAAATATGAACGGATTCCACATGAAGATATCCAAAAGAAACTTAAAGTAAGCTTTGATGCCTTGGACGAAGAACAACAAAGTGTCTTTTTGGATATTGCATGTTGCTTTAAAGGGTGTGAATATACACAAGTTGAAGAGATACTTCATGCACATTATGGTCATTGCATAAAGATCCACGTTGGAGTGTTGGTTGATAAGTCTCTCATAAAGATAAATGTTTATGGTTATGTGACATTACATGACTTGATAGAGGATATGGGTAAAGAAATTGTCCGACAAGAATCACCCAAAGAGCCAGAAAAACGCAGTAGGTTGTGGTTTCATGACGATATAGTTCATGTTTTAAAAGAAAACACGGTACATATATCACAATTTCGCTCTTTTGGACTTGCATGATTACCTTACACTAGCTCTTTTGCTCTTGATTACATGTAAATTTCTCAATATATGTATTCCAAATTTATATATGTATCGTAATTGATTTGTGAATTTTTGTGTGAAAAGGGAACTAGGAAAATTGAAATGATACATTTGAATTCTCCCTCAACTGAAAGAATAATAGATTGGAATGAAGAGGCACTCAAAAAGATGACAAAACTCAAAACACTCATCATTCAAAATGGTCATTTTTCTAAAGGTGCAAGATATCTTCCAAGTAGTTTGAGAGTATTGAAATGGAATAGCTATCCTTTGGAGTCCCTATCATCTATGCTTTTGAACAAGGCAAGTGAAATTAGTTCATTTACCTATTGTATATATTTATAAATTCACTATTATTTTTATTTATTTGTTTGTTTGTTTTTTCTTTTCTTTTTGTTTATGCAGATGTTCGAGTATATGAAAGTTTTGACATTTAACAATTGTCAATATCTAACCGATATACCTAATATCTCAAGTTTTCCAAATTTAGAAAAGTTCTCGTTTGAAAATTGTAATAATTTAATTACGATTCACAGTTCGATTGGGTTTCTAAATAAACTTGAAATCTTAAATGCAAAAGGGTGCAATAAGCTCGAGAGTTTTCCACCCTTACATTTGATCTCTCTTAAAAAATTGGAACTCTCTAAGTGTAGGAGTCTCAAGAGTTTTCCAGAATTATTAGGTAGGATGACAAATATAAAAGAGATTTGGTTGTTTGAAACTTCCATAGGAGAATTGCCATTTTCATTTCAAAATCTCAGTGAACTTCGTGAGTTAAAAATACAGGGATGTCAAATGCTCAGGTTTTCAAGTAACATTGGTATGTTAACAAAATTGTCGAAGATTACAGATGTGGATTTTCCTCTACTATTTCCAAAACATAATGATAAATTGAGTTCCATAGTATCTTCAAAAGTGGAATATCTTAATCTTGGAAGGAACAACCTCTCAGAGGAATGCCTTCCAATAGTTCTCACACGGTTTGCTAATGTGAAATATCTATACTTATGGAATAACAATTTCAAAATTCTTCCGAAGTGTCTCGATGAATGCCACCTTATTAGAATCCTTGAATTGGATGGCTGCAAGTCTCTTGAGGAAATTAGAGGGATTCCACCGAATCTAGAAAAGTTTTCTGCCATCCGATGCGAATCATTGACTTCCTCATGCAGAAGAATGTTATTGAGTCAGGTTTGTTATTTTTTCTTGATCCTGTGTTTGAAATAGTGTTTCACAATCCACATTGTGATATATCTTATGCTAAACTAACAGAAACTACCAGAGGCTGGATGCACCGAGATTTGTTTGCCAACCGGAACAGAGGAGATTCCAGATTGGTTTGAGCACAAAATCGAGGGACTTACAATTTCTTTCGTGTTTCGTGAAGTAATCCCTTCTATAAGTTCTATTATTCTGGTTCAGTCTGATATAACTAAACTAACACTCAATTTGCTTGTCAATAACTATAAATATACTCTTTCTGATGAAGTCCAGTTTCTTCCTTACCTTGTCAAGATGCGACCAAATCATATGTATCTATTTGATCTGAAATTGGAAGAAAGGATTAAATGTTATAACCGGATTTTTGGGAAACTTGTGTGTGAGCTGGACGAAGCACTTTTGAAAGATAACTGGATCCGTGTAGAACTTAGTTTGGAGAGTCTTCCAAATATGAATTATTATGAGGATGAGAAGAAGAGATTATTATGCAGGGCAGAAATTGGAATCCATGTGTTCAAGGAGAAAAGCGGCCTGAGAGAGAATGTCATATTCATTGATCCTTGTAGAAAGGCAATATCACACCCTCATAATGGAAGACGTTTCCCTCTATTGGAAAAGAAAATATTGGTGGGCGCGAAAGTTTCAAAGGCAGAAGATGTGCAGCAGCACCAACAGTGTATGGCTCGCTCGCTTACACAGTTTCATTTACTGCATTGTATTTCTTTTTGTGTGTTGCTTGTTATTTTGTTTTGGAGAATTCTTTTTTAATACTTTTCCTTTTTATTGAATCGCTTACAGATAAGAGTGCTTTGCTATCAAGACCTTGCCCGCCGTTGACAAAGAAAGACAGGTCCGCATGGAAGTTTCTGTGGCAGAACTTGTGCAGCAGCAATGCGGTATGGCTCTTTCATGATTGATTGATACCAATTGGATTGGAGCGTTAGAATATTCTCCATTTCTTCGAACCTTGGCATGCAGCTATCTCCATCTGAAAGCTTATTGGCCTCCCATCGTGTCGATGGAGAATCAACTCTCAGAGATTGGCAGATTGTAGTGTTTAGTAAGGCATAGGTAGGATCAAAGTAAAATGGCCCCATCACTTACAGCCAAAACAGAAAGACTCAAGATGAAAATTTAATAGGTGTTTGTGTTTCTTTTGTACAAAGGGTATAGTAACCATATAAATGAGTAGACAAAGACGAGGAGGAAGAGCCTAAAGAATCAGCATCGCCAAAGTTGTGATCACAATTTTTGGAATCACATGAAGACATGGTTATAAGAGTGTATTTTATTTTGAAAAAAGAAATTTAGAGAAGAGTAGGGAGCAAGAGGAAGTCTCATTCTTTAGAGTACTTTATTCTTTGAAACAATTTGATCTGTTTTGTGGGTTACAATGTTACATCCCGTCTTAAAGAATAAGTATCCAAAATTAATAATAGTTTATTCATATCTAATTATTTTTGTATTAAAATTCATGTTACAGTAACTTATTATTTTTTATTCAAAGTAACCAAAATTTCTTCTCTTTTTGTCTTAATAGGTATAGGTGCAACAAAAAAATCTATATGACAAAATTCTAATAATTAGGATTCATTAGATCCTTTATTATTCTTACACCTTTTTTCCCACTAATATTTATATCGTATATACTATCTACCGTATAAATACGATAAACAATATTTTTTAAAATAAAAAATATATTTTTTTATGAATATTGCATGAACACTGTTTGAACGGTGTTCATGAATAGTACTCATGAACAATTATTTTAAAGTAGTGAAACAAAGTTGGTTAATGAAGTAATATAATTGGTTAATAAATTACTAGATATTAAAAATAATTTTTAGTTGTGAATCAAAGATAAATAAAAAGTAAAAAATTGATTAATAAATATTCAGATATTAAAAATAATTTTTCACCGTAATCAAAGTTGGTTAATACAATATAAAAGATTGGTTAATGAAATTATGAAGTTGGTTAATAAACGTTAAAATATTAAAAATATTTTTTAACAGTAATCAAAGTTGATTAATACAATATAAAAGATTGGTTAATGAAATTATAAAATTGATTAATCACACAATTTTATATTAGTACTCCTTAATAAAAAAAAATAATAGTAATATTATAATATTTCATTGTTCACCGTAGTAAACAGTAAAATACGATATATATATATATATATATATATATATATATATATATATATATATATATATATATATATATATATATATATATATATATATATATATATATATATATATATATATATATATATATATATATATATATATATATATATATATATATATATATATATATATATATATACACACTAGATCCAAAAATTCTATGCACGGCTTTGAGTGAGGCTCATTTGGATTGGTTTTTTCAAAAACCTATCCACGTCCATCTATTAACCATTTAATCGGAAGAATGTTGAATCCAAAACCACATTTAGTATAGTTTTTAATCCAGTTTTAGTCCAGATTAAAGATCACACATTCCTATATCCGGATTTAAACCGGATTTCCATGTCTGGATTTTAAAACTGTTATTTCCTCATACAGAAACACGTCTCAAACATTTCCCCCCAAAAATGGCGTTGACGCTGAATTCCACTCCGTTAAAACAATGCACGGCTGTCTACAATTGCACGTTCCACCGATGCCGGTATGGACCTCTGCAACCATCGGAGAAGACGATGTTGAAGGGCTCGTCGGTGAAACCGATCTCACCAAGAGGTTGGGGCTGGCAATCTGAATTCTGAACCTCGCAGTGAACAACGTCAATGCGTCCATAGATTTTCAGGTTTTTACTCTTAAACTTAGCTATCTTTTGTCTAGCGTTGCAAAATATGGATCGTGATCATAAGCGTGAAGATTTTAGGGTTGTTCCATTGCTGCATTATCACACTCATTCATAATCGCACTCACAAATGTAGTAGAGGTTAAGTTAGAAAGTCTGGTTTTTGGAAATGGATATCTAGCTCAATAATCGTTTAACCAACAATATCTTATTAATAACCAGATTTTTAAGTGAATGCGGTTATGGATTTGACATTATAACCCCTTATTATGTGCACCCCTAACTACTCAACCTTACACACACATAAATAAATTAATAAATAATGGTTGCTATTACAATGCTTACTATAATTTCAAACTTTACACTCTTTTTTTTAGTAAACTATTTCCCCAACATGGAAGATATTGACTTCACATTTGAATTGTTTAAATAAGTGATGTGTGAATTGAGTTCACATAAATAAATAAATAAGTGGTGGTTGCTATTACAGTGCTTATAATTTCAAACTTTACACTCCTTCTTTAGTAAACTATTTACGCTGCTTCCGAGAACTTACAGAAAAGGATTGAAAAATAAGTGATGGTAGGTAGTTATAAACTATTGTGTTCACATTTGAATTGTTTGAATATAGTCGGTCTGTCCACACGGAAGAGAAGGAAATGGGAAGGAAGTTTCATTTTGGCTAAATGGGTACTCACAAGTTCTAACATATACATAACACTCATGCAAGACTTTTATTTTAACACAACATTCCAACACACTCACACTGAATACCATTTCTTTTTATGGCAATACATTCATCTCCATCTTCCTCTTTTTCCAATGATTTAACCTTTGACGTGTTCATTAGTTTCAGAGGCACGGACACTCGATACGGTTTCACCGGTAATCTCTATAAAGCTCTTTATGACAATGGAATCCGAACTTTCATAGATGACAAAGACCTTAAGAGAGGTGACGAAATCACACCATCACTCCTCCATAACATTGAAAACTCGAGGATTGCTATTATTGTTTTCTCTGAAAACTATGCTACTTCTTCATTTTGTCTGGATGAACTTGTCCACATCATTCACTACTTTAAAACAAAGCGCCGCCTTGTACTTCCAGTTTTCTATGGCGTGGATCCTACTCACGTGCGGCATCAAAATGAGAGTTATGGTAAAGCACTTGCTGAACATGAAGAAAGGTTCCAAAATAACATGGAAAACATGAAGAGATTGCAGGATTGGAAGATGGCTCTTACCTATGCAGCTAACTTGTCTGGATACCATTACAATCCTGGGTACCCAACTTTTATCCATATATATTGTCTTTCTTTTGTTTTCTATTGACAAAATTTCATTTTAAAATGTTAAAAGTGAAAAATATTTTTTATATTTTTTTTCTTGTAGAATGTTAATTTATCGTATGATGGAACAATTTGAATTGTAATATCATCATCATCAATACATGGAAGTGATTGTGATTTTGATGCATTTACTCAAACTTGTTTGATTGGACGCAGGAAAGAAGAATATGAATACATGTATATAAATAAGATAGTTACAGAGATTTCCAAGAATATCAATCAAGTTCTTCTACATGTTGCTGATTACCCTGTTGGGCTTGAGCCTCGAATGCTGAAAGTAGCGTCGCTTCTGAACGTTGACTGTGATAATGAAGTATGTCTGATTGGGATATGTGGAAGCGGAGGATTGGGTAAAACAACTCTTACTCATGCAATTTATAATTTGATTTCCACTCAATTTGAAGGTTTGTGTTTCCTTCACAATGTGAGAGAAAATTCAATTAAATATGGCTTAGAATATCTCCAAGAGCAGCTCCTCTCCAAATCAATCGGATTGAAAATTAAGTTAGGGCATGTCAGCGAAGGAATTGGAATCATAAAACAAAGGCTGCAGCAAAAGAAGGTTTTGTTGATTCTCGATGATGTTGACAAACTAAAGCAATTGCAGGTTTTGGTCGGAGAGCCTAGTTGGCTCGGACCTGGAAGCAGAGTCATAGTTACCACTAGAGACAAAAATTTGCTATCTTGTCATGGGATTAAAAGAATATATGAACTGGATGCTTTAAATGAGGAAGAAGCTCTTGAATTGTTTAAGTGGATGGCTTTTAAAAGTGACAAAATTGATCCATGTTATGATTATATTTTAAAGCGTGTAGTTAGATATGCTTCTGGCCTTCCATTAGCTTTAGAAGTAGTGGGTTCCAGTTTGTTTGGAAAACATATAGGAGAATGGGAATTTGCATTGGATAAGTATGAAAGGATTCCTCATGAAGATATCCAAAAGATACTTAAAGTCAGCTTTGATGCTTTGGACGAAGAACAACAAAGTGTCTTTTTGGATATTGCTTGTTGCTTCAAAGAGTCTAGATTGGCAGAAGTGGAAGAGATACTTCATGGTCATTATGGTCATTGCATAAAAAGCCACCTTCAAGTGTTGGTTGATAAATCTCTCATAAAGATTAGTCAGCGCCATTGGAACTATATGGATAAAGTGACATTACATGACTTAATAGAGGATATGGGTAAAGAAATTGTCCGACAAGAATCTCCCAAAGAGCCTGGAAAACGGAGTAGGTTGTGGCTTCATGAAGATATAGTTCATGTTTTAAAAGAAAATACGGTAAGTAAAACTGATACCCATAAAATAAAATAAAAACTTTACTCATTAACCATGATTTCGTACTTTTGAACTTATATATGAACATCTCATACTAGTTCTTTTACTCTTGACTACTTGTTAATTTCTCAATATATGTGTGCCGATGTTATATATATGTATTGTGGCTGATTCATGGTTTGTGTGTCAAAAGGGAACTAGGAAAATTGAAATCTTACATTTGAACTCCTGTTCAACCGAAGCAATAGTAGATTGGAATGAAAAGGCATTCACAAAGATGAAAAATCTTAAAACACTTATCATTGAAAATGTTCATTTTTCTAAAGGTGAAAGATATCTTCCTACTAGTTTGAGAGTATTAAAATGGAACAGATGTCCTTTGCAGTCTCTATCATCTAGTTTTTGGAACAAGGCAAGTGAAACAAGTTCGTTTTTGAATTGTGTATATTTATAAGTTCACGCAAAATTATAGTTTATGATATTTATATGTTTGTTTTTTTTCTTACGCAGAAGTTCGACAATATGAGAGTTTTGACATTTAACAATTGTAAATATTTAACTGATATACCCAATGTCTCGTGTCTTCCAAATTTAGAAAATTTCTCGTTTCAAAAATGTCACAATCTAGTTACAATTCACAATTCCATTGGGTACCTAAATAAACTTGAAATCTTAAATGCAAAAGAATGCATAAAGATTGAGAGTTTTCCACCCTTACGGTTGACCTCTCTTAAGAAATTGGAACTCTCTCTTTGTAAGAAACTCAAGACTTTTCCAGAATTATTAGGCAAGATGACAAATATAAAAGAGATTTTGTTGGCTGGAACTTCCATAAAAGAATTGCCATTTTCATTTCAAAATCTCAGCGAACTTCGTGAATTAACAATATGGGAAACTGGAATGCTCTGGCTTTCAAGTAACAGTTTTATAATGTCAAGATTATCAAAGATTACTGGAGAGGGTAGTCGTCTATTATTTCCAAAACATAATGGTAAAATGAGGTCCATAGTGTTTTCAAATGTGGAGCATCTTAATATAAAAAATAACAACCTCTCAGATGAATGTCTTCCAATAATGTTCACATGGTTTCCTAATGTGAAATACCTATTCTTATCTGGTAACAATTTCACAATTCTTCCGGAGTGCCTTAATGAATGTCACAGTATTAGGATCTTTGAATTGGATGGCTGCACGGCACTTGAAGAAATTAGAGGGATTCCGCCGAATCTAAAAAAGTTTTATGCAATAAAATGTAAATCACTGATTTCCTCTTCTAGAAGAATGTTATTAAGCCAGGTTTGTTGTTTTTTCTTGCACTATTATTTGATATAGTATTTCATAATCCGTAGTGTAACGTATCTAATGCTAAACTATCAGAAACTACATGAGGCTGGATGCACCGAGATTTGTTTGCCAATTGAATGTGATATGAGTCATATGGTTCCATTTTGGTTCGAGCATCAAGCCCAGGGACAGACAATTTCTTTCTGGTTTCGTAAAAGAATCCCTTCCATTGTTGTCTTCTATCATCCTGAATCATTTGTACTTATTAAGAGTGGTGATAACACTGCATTAAAAGTCAAGTTGTCCGTCAATAACTATCAACATACTCTTCCCGAAGATGTTTTATTCGTCTCTCACTATCACAAGATGCGATTTGGTCATATATTTCTGTTTGATTTGGAATTGGAAGAACTAGTTAAACGCTATCACAGCTATGGGAAACTCATGACTAAACTGGACGAAGCACTTTTAAAAAATGAATGGATCCATGCGGAGCTTAAGTTTGAAAGTTCTTCGCGTTTCAGATCTTGTCAGGATGTGAAAATCGAATTATCAAGCAGAGCAGAAATTGGAATACACGTGTTAAAGGAGAAAAGAAGCAGGGAGGAGGATGTCATATTTACCAATCCTTACAGAAAGAGAAAATCAGACGAATATCTCAATCCTTCTTTATCACAATTTCACCTTCCGCTGGAAAAGCATCTAGTGGACATGGGAATTTCAGAAACACAAATGTTGCAGCAAAAACGTATAGCTTTATTGTCATCCATGTGGAACTCGGTTCCTACTGAAACAAAAGGAAAGGAACACAAGGGCTAGAGTCCTTGATCCAGGTACATGCTATTGTTTTCTCATTTGATTGAATAAATATTGCTAAAATTCAGTAGGCATTTCACATTATTTATAACTTTTAGGTTTTCCTTTATTATAGGATCAAGGATGAATTGTTATGTGGTGTACACATGAACATGGTCTAATTATGAATGGTAAACATTGATCATGCAAAAGTATCTTTGACTCGGCATTGTTGTATGTCGAAACCCCTCCTGAGAGTAGTATTTGTAAAGTAGTGGCCATCAGAGTTTACTACACTAAGTTTCTTATCCTTGAACTTACTGTAGGAATTTATGTTAATACCCTTTGAACTAAATCACCAATCTGTCAGTTCTGATATTTTCTGGTGCATTGTGATGTGATGCACATTGGAGTATCTTCAAAATTTTAAAGTGTAAGTCTATAAAGTTGATATCTGAATGTTAAGTCCTCATAGGTAATTGTAAAGATTTAGAAAATTGAAGCTTGTTCTCCCTTTCTAAGGTGGGGTTGAATGGAAATTTTGTAGAATCAATTCAAGTGTAGAAGTTCTTGGATATTGTATTTGAATGTGCTAGATGTTTTTCAGTATATGTTGAAGTGGAAAGAAAAAGAAAGTATCAGACTAAATTTCATTGCATATTCAAATGTTAAATCTCTTTCATTCATGAAATACAACTTGCAAACAGCCAAATCTTGATTTACATGATTAGACACATGCAATGAATAATCATTGAACAGCAAAAAGTTAGCATCAAGTTCTTTTTCTGGCAATATACAACCTTTGGAGAACTGTGAAGTGAGAAGGATATGTATGTCACTCCAATTGACCACTTTTAATAATCAATGTTTTCCATCTTCTCGGATGCCTTTCCATTCCACTCCACTACTGGTTCATGTATGATTTCAATTTCTTGGTTCCCTTTTAATACAAAAAGCGTGAATCGGCCACATTACAGGTAAAAAGGTTTAGTCCAAACTTAACATATTTTCTTATAATACTTAAAAAATTAATTTAAATATGAATACGCTTACGTACTGATTGATTGGTGCTAATATCAATATTATTATATTGGATAAATGTTATATTGTAACTTCATCTATTTAAACATGTGATTTTTGTTGTTGTTGTTTTTATTTCATTAGTTTGTGTGTGCTGTTTTATTTCGCATGAATAAAATTATAAGTTTTTTTTATTGAAGCTATTTTAAATTAGGATATATGCACATGTAGAGAAAAATAATGAAACTTTTACAGAAAAATCTATTCTAAGGTTAGAAAATTTTAATTTAGGTTCTTATTCTAACAATCAGTTGTTCCTTCTAAATAGGTTCTATTTTTATTAGAATTTGACAGGTAACCTCCGTTCTTATCAATTATCTACTGTGACATGAATAATTTAATTTAACAATACAATTTCTATGAATTTTTGTTGTTTATATGAAATAATGTATTCTTTCTTGAGCTGAAAAATCAATAAATAGAATAACAATGAATGGTAGTAAAAGGAATCTAAACTTGCATATCCAATCTATAAGTCACTTGATAGTTGATTCCCAAAGGTTATTTTGAAGGGAAGTTGTCAATTGTAGAGAGAGTGAATGAATAGTGACTGCTGACTCCTCCATTGGCCATCATTAGTTTACATCTATACTTGTAACTAGGGTTTTCATAATTATTTAATATCAATTCTATCTTTTGGCCTTGTTAAGTGATCAATTGAGTCTCAAAATAATATTACCTAAATTTTAACAAAAACAAATAAAATCAACTTAATTATTTTATTTTTTTATATTATAAAAATATTATTTAACTAATTAAAAAGTGAATGAAAAGGAATTAAAACGAGTAAAATATGGACGCGCGATCATGCAAAAAAAAACAAATGAATACATTAAAATGAACTACGCACAATTCAATAAAAAATATAGTCGTGAATCAAATAATACAGTTAAAAATACTCAGATGGAAGGCTCGAACGGATAAAAATGAATGCGCATGGATGCGAAAAAATTAAATGAGCATATCAAGTTAACCTATGCATACTATAGTTCAATAAAATAGGCAATTGCAGACCCAAACCTTAAAACACTATTCTCCAATTTTACGCGGGGTTAAGAAATTAATTCAACCAATTTGTCTGAAAAACTGAAATTTTATTCTAGACGCAATAGAATTGGTTACCTGAAGGTTTGAAAATGCTTGAAAAATAGGTGTATGACAATATGAATCAGGTGAAAGTGTCGTGCTTGGACCAAAAATCATTCAACAAACTATTGAGAAGATCAATATGATTCAGGAGAAGATGAAAGCTCCGTAGAGTTAACACAATAGTTATCATGATAAGCGAACAAATGCACTTGAGTTCTAAGAGGGAGATCATGTATTTTTTAGAGTTACTTCGGTAACTGGTGTTGGTCGAGCGTTATGTTCTATTAGTTCGTATTAGATCCTCTTGATAGTATGAGAGGTGACTTACAGATTTGCATTACCACCGTCTCCTTCGAATCTTCATGATTTCTTTCATGTGTCACAATTTCGGAAGTATATTCCTGATCCGTCTCATGAGATCCAGTTGGATGATGTGCAAGTTAGATAGAAATTGACTTTTGAGGCATCACCTTTGCAGAATGAGGATCGTGAGTGAAACACTTGAAAGACAATGAGATTGCTTCGGTGAAGGTAGTGTGGGGAGACCTGTTGGTGGAACTGTGACGTGGATGCTCGAAAGTCGGATGAGAGAGTCTTATCCAGAGCTTTTTCCTTTAGATAATTTTCGATGGGAAAAATTTGTTATGTAGGGAGAGTTGTAACACACTGATTAATTGAGTTAAAATTAATTTTATTTGATTATTGGTGTGCTTGGATATTTTTGTGAGATTTATGAAGAGTGGTGAAAATTATTTATAATTTCACTTAATTTTAATTAATTAAAATACTGAGAAAATTCGAGAATCACGAGATTTGGATGGAAATTAGGATTATTGAAAAAATATAAGGTAATGGTATAAAAATAAAAATAAGTTGGGGGAATAGTGAAATAATTAAAATCTGAAAATTATGTTAAGGTTAAAAAGTAGGTTTAGTGGAGCCTTTGTTTTATCTGTACGTGAATCGGAAAGATTGAGAGAAAAAGACAAAAAGCAAAAACAAGAGTTTGTGAGGAAGAGGAAGTTATAACTAGAGCTTGGAGATTGTTGGAAATTAAGGTAAGGGGGATAACTACTCTTGTATGGATGTCAAATGCATGAAGGGTAGAGAGGAATCCTCACCCTCCTCTAGGTTTTTATTATCTATTTTCCCATTGTTGATGTTTTATGAGTTTCGAATGAGATAATGTGAAACTTATCATGCTTGTTGTAGTTTATATGAAATTCGTGCTCTGTTTTATTGATGAATTTTGCGTATGATGAGTATATGCAAATATGAGTTTGAATGTTTATGTTCATGGGGTTTTGGTTTGATAAACATGTTCTTAAATTTGGAATAGATTGGTGATTTTGTGAAAAAAATAGATGTTAATATGCCAAATATGTGTAGTAATTGATGTGTTATACGAGTATGTGTGATTGCTCATGTTCAAACTGAAGTGGGATAAGTCTAGGTTGGAGAAATTAGGTTTAAGAGTGAGATTCTTGTGAAAATTTAGCATAAAAACATTGCAGCCATGTTTGATTTGAATCAGTATTACAACACGATTCGAATCACAGGTCAAAATTTGGAAAAAAACGCCTCTGGCCCATTTGATTCGAATTAGGAGAACAACATGATTCAAATCAGACAAGGTTGATTTTGTTCAAGTATTGTTTTCATCATAACTTGAGTTTTGTGACTCCAATTGAGGCGTTGTTTGAATCATTGGAAAACTAATGCGTAGTATTACCTCATGGTAAGGTCATTAGAGGTTAATAGTGTACTTGAGAACGTGATTATATGGTGTTACTTGTTATGTAATGCTAATTAATGGTTAACGATGATGAAAATATTTTGTTCTGATTGTTGTAATTAATTGGATTAACAATTACCCATGATGAGAGATGTTGATGTTGAGATGATATTATTATGATAAAATATTATGAGAAATTGAATAACATTTGGAATATGGATATAATTGTACAATTATGTATCGTTGAACATATTTGTATATCATATTTATTGTATTGAGGTGATGACCTAATTGGTGGTGTACATAGTCAGAAGTGGGGCCGGATATGAATGATCATATTTACATGTTTTTGTTGAGCCCATGCAACATGGTGTACAGGCTTCAGTTCAGTGGTGAGCTTTGGTTCAAAAGCGGAGACTAGGAGGGAGTAATTAATTTCAGTGATTGGATCAATGAAGCATTATTGATTCAGTAGTGGGATCAGTGACGATTATGGTGAGCTCTGGTTCAGAAGTGGGGTCCGAAAGTGAGTAACTAATTTCAGTAATGGGATTAGTAAAGCGCGAATGATTTAGTATTGGGATTAGTGACGATTATGATGGGCTCTAGTTCAGAAGAGGGGACCGGGAACGAGTATGGATGGAAATCAGTAACATATCTCTGATGTCCAAATTGTTACCACATGCGTTGAGTCGAGATTATTTTTCACATTGCATACATAAAAGTATTGTGAATTGTTTCGTTTTTGTAAATATGTGATGTGTTTATTGACTTGTGTGAATATCCTACCTTTGCTATCTTTTGCACCATTAATATATTTGAGCGTATTCTCACCGCGTTTATTTCATGTGGTGTTTGTGCTTCTCTAGAGTACAGAGAACCAGGTAGATGAGTAGTAATAAGTGCCAAAATGCCGCGTTTTGAGTAGTAGTTTTGCGGAACTTATCGATTCATTTGTATTAAATTCTTTGAATAAAACCCCACTTTATTTGTAAAAGTGTATATTTAGTGTATACTAGTATTTTCGTATAAATATCATTGAGTTTAATTATTTTTATCTCATTTTTGTAGGTATTCAATCATTCATTGATATTTAGTCATTGTTAGATAGAGCATTGAATAAGCTTTCTGACGCTTTCGACCAGGCTTCAAACGGAGCTGCGGTCCGAAAGTTATGAAGAAAACTAGATGCTAAAATTTTCTACTGTTAGCTCTAGCCCCGAGCTCGCCGGGCGAGCCAGAAATTCTAAAAGCTGCAGAAAAATCCGCCTTAGCTCGCTGGGTGAACTGTTGCTTCGCCGGGCGAATTTTTCTGGGAAGAAACACATTAAAAGGGGTAAAAAAAAACTTTTTTTAGGTTATGTTTTGGGGTATTTGTTCCCAATTCATCAAACCTTTATTCTTGAGTAGATTTAGCTTAAAAACAACACATGGAGTGTATATCTTGACGATCCAGAGTCGAATCTACTTCAACCGGAGTTGACAAACCGTGAGATTTGTGTTCTTCTCTCTTCTCTTTGTACCCTCTATTTGTTGGGATTTTGTATGTAAGTTTATCTTGATTGTATGTATATTTATGGATCTTTATATAAAATCTCTTTTAAAACTATTTATCGATGGTTATCTTTGATTTTTTACTTAATGGGTTTGGATTGCTATAGACATATATAGTTTAAACTCAATCTAAGATGAACACTTGTTAGATTCTAAACTCTAGACATAGATTTAGGTCTAATATTCACGTGAGTATCAGTTCTTAATGCTTTGTGTTGTTGAGTTGCGTGAGACATCACCGATGAGATGATACAGTTGATCTCTCGACTTTGTGTTAGACATAACCTCTGTTGTGAGTGATACATGATGATATTGACGAGTAATTTAAGTTGCGTGCATTTGATCCATATATTTTTTAGTACATGATGGGTAGAACGAAATACAAATCCTGACGAGTTTTCTCATTTTTTTAAGAATGTATTTATTTTCTTGTTTTATGTTTTTCCTTTTGCATTTTTATCCCAAATCATTTTAAACTCAAACTTAATAACATTTAAATTGTTGAACGACAGTTCAATAACACTAATCTCTGTGGACATACCAAAAACTTTTGTTGCTTGCCGCTTTACCGCACCAACAAAATGGCGTCGTTGTCGGGGATTGGTATTTTTATTGGATCGCATTGCGATAGATTCTTTGTTTTTGAGTTTTGTAGATATCATATATATTGTCTATTTTTACTTGTTTATATTGATACTTGTATATGTTTACCATATTTGTGAATTTTACATGTTTTGCTTACTTGTTAATATAACGTATATATTTGTTTCTCTTCACGTTTGTCAAAAGTGTGGTTAGATGTGTAGTTCCGGTTAGAGCTCGAAGAGATGAGAGAAAAAAATGATCGGTAAAATAACAAGTGTATTGTTCTACCGATTGTAGTTGAAATAAGAGTTTTATCCCCAATATCGATCTCAAGGACTACGTCAGACAATACAAGCTTTATGGTAATTCAATCAAACAAAATCAATTGGGGGTTTTGAAAATGGTTTTACTATTAAAATTTTCAATACTAAAAATAAGGCAAAATCTAGAATAAGATTCTAACAGATATGAGAGCACACTAGGGGTAGTGTATGAATTGCCTTGTAACAATATCAATCACTATTTCAAAGACATAACTCAAATTTTATCAAGTTCTCGACTGGAAATTTGTTTACTCCTAAATCCTTAGTGAAAAAAACCTTTTAATATCATAACCTAATTACCATGTCCATAGATAATTAGTTTGAAATCAAACATTGAAAATAGTGTCAACAGTATCCAAGTGCAACAGGGTATTCCTAGTCCTAGAAGATATCTACTGAAAAATTATTAATCAAATTGCATTAACGATAGTTTGTCCGACCTAAGGTTAACCGTAAACCTAAATCAATTTGTTCGATTGAAAAATCAGTAAGAACAATGAACAATAAAACTTGATTAATAAAATAAACACTATGTCATTCAAACAAAGGAAACAATATCAATACATAAGCAATTCAGGGACACCCCTAGCATTGGGGGGTTTAGCTACTCATAATATTCAAAGTAAATTCAACAATTAAATTCAACATTACAAAATTTTTGGATTACTTTGATCTTCAATTGCTCATGCGCATGAAAATCTTCAGTTCTCCCTTTTCTCTTGATAGTGATTTTCTTTCTCGGTCAAAAAGTTCCCTTTTTTTTCTCAGAACGCGTCTAAAATACCCCCAGGTCCAATACAGTAGTAAGGAATTTCCAAAAATACCCTCAGGAGTCAAAAAATCAAGAAAAATAGGGGTTAACACGTCCATGCCAACACAGGCCGTGTTGGCTCCCTGTTCTCACATGAAGTCAACGTTTTTCCCAGACTTGCTGAAACGGGCACTCGTGTCAGCCCTCTGTCAACACTTACACTTCATCTGCACAGGCTTCCTCCTAACACGGCCCATGTCAGGTGACACGGGTGGTCGTATCAAGCCACTGGTTTGCCTCTAAAATCTCCTCCAACTTCCCAGAATCTCCAATTTCTTCACTCGAGTCCTGTGCCCTTTTTCGTATGGATCTGAAATCATCAGAACTACCACCAAACGCGTAAAATGCAACAAAATATGACATAATAACTAGAAAACATAAAATTCGAGAAAAACATAAAAACCGTAGAATTTACTCAAAAACAATAAAAAGACTAAAACAAACATTACCGATTCGTGGATGAAATGTCGAACAAGTGACGAAAACACAATAGGAATGGTGACCGATCACAACCCCAAACTTAACTCATTGTTTGTCCTCAAGCAATGCTCGAGACAGCAAACAGGTCTCCCCCAAATTTTGAAGTGGACTTACCACAACACTGCTGATGTCTTTAGCGACTCTCGTTTCACTTTTCCGTCAGGTTTCCTGCTTCGCCGATCTGAACTTTCTGCTACACTTCCACATCAAAGCACTTCTTTACCTGTCAGCTTTTTCACACTCTCACCAAAATCTCTCCAGGTTTAAGTGTTTATACTCAAGTCAGAGCATGCAAAGTCAACTCATAAACTTGAATACCATTTATCTTTATCTCACACACACAAACCACACACACCTATTGAGATCTTTTACGGTTGTAATGGGGCTTAAGATCATTGTGGGATAAACAAACAAAATGGGAAAGCAAACCGTTATGGCTCAAAGTCGGTGTCGTCATTTTCTCTGTGTACTTTGCACCGATTAGGGGTATTCGATATCTTTTCATCGGAATTCATTAGTTTCTATTCAAATTATCTTCTTGAGCATGTATTCTTGATTTTTCAAACTACTTCTTTTGTAACACTCTTAACTACCCCAAAATGATAATCGAATATTTTAACTAGAAAATATAACCACAAGGGTGTCACACAAATCAAAACACATAACCTGCTCCGTAACACGGGTTACCACAAATAAATTCAAATTCACATAGTTATACCTAGGATGTCACACGACATCCAACACATCTGATTTGTACTTGGGATGTTACACGACATCCAACACATCTGATTTTGGTCAAGTACTTATATAATAAGGCATTCAACACCTGTCCTCGCATGCTCACTTGAGATTTTACGGTATCATCGCAACGGAATCACTAATAAACATGCAACAATAGTATTGTAACTCAAGACCTTAAGTCTCATGATTTTCAACTTAATAGCGTAGTCAAAGAGTATGGCAATCAACTCAAAACAACTTAAAATCTCAACAACACAAAAACTTTATAACGTCAACAATAATGACACGAAAATCAAACTAAGCGTTTATCCCAACCCGATGTTACATGATCAGAGCAAGGGACCACTAAAGCGACAAACGACGGAAGTCACTCCAAGGCTATCTTCCACTTACTTCAGCAATGCTACTCCTGAGTATCTGCACGATGCCCATGTAAAGACAACATTCAAACAGAAGGGGTGAGAATACGATTCAATAATAACGATAAAAGAAAATCGAAAGTAGATTAATCTAACAACATCACACACAAAATACAACAACATAGGCATAACAAGTATTCTCATCCACACAACATAACATCAAAATAATCACTAAATGCAACACAAATACAAATGTACTCGACAACCGACTCAACATGTATGTGATACCAAATTATGAACACTTAGGTCCATTTCACTCCACGATCCCCACCATAGGATCGATTCCCTCTTGGAATCGGAGCACACCAAAATCGCTACCATCACCATAGGCAACGCTTCACTAATTACTCAATAGAATTAGCTACTCGCACTTGATCCCTACCATAGGATTAAGGCTCACCAAAGTTGGACCGAAGTTCGTACGTCATGATGCATGAATTCACAATAACATGCAATATCACCAAAATACTCATCAAATTTATCACTAAAATAATCACCAAGATTATCACCAAAATTATCACCAAAATTATCACCAAATTTTCATCAAATTTATCACTAAAATAATCACCAAGATTATCACCAAAATTATCACCAAATTTTCGTTCAAGAGTATAATCAAAATTGTCATCTAAAATTATAACTTAAGAGAGTTACCAAGGAACTCTAAACAACTTTAGATCAATCCCAACTCTTACTCATAAAGATAATTCTTATGGACTCAATCGAAAACTCTAACCACTCTAATAAATTTAAAAATAATTTAAGTTGGCCGAACAATACAATTATTTATCTCTGACTCAAAACTTCAAAAACATATTATACTAGTAATATTAAATTATTATTATTATTATTTTTATTATTATTATTATTATATTAATGAAACATATTTCCTGTATATATATTCCAGTAACATGAAATCAATTTCGCCTTATACACGCATGCGGAGGCTACAATGTGTTTTTAATAATTGAGATCTACAGTAACAACCTGGAATGAAAGAAAAATTTATGCAATTCGCTACATGTACCTTTCGTATAATGGTATGAATCGCTACTGTACATAATCCCACATAATTGAATCCATAAACAATATATGTAAAAAAAAAGTGAAACTTGATATAATATCTATGTATACTGTAACGCTATAACATGCAGTACATGGATTAAAAAGTAACGAGGACTGTCCTACGATAACAATATCGAATTATAGGCATCAAATCACACAAAATTAATATCAATAAAATTTGTAAAACATCAACCTATGCTAAAAACGAAGAATTTATTAAAATCATAATTCTTAGTTAAGAGAATCTTTCAACCCTTTTCATGATACCACTGTTTTTAAACCAAATTCTCATTCTTACCTCTCTAAGTTTTGTCCTTCTCAATTGCTCTTATTGTCTCTTTTCTTCAAAATAGGTAGTGACACTCAAATTCTTCAAAATCCTATTTTATTCCAACACTTATTTCCTTCTAATTAGGCTATTCTCCTTTTACCCTCAACTTATCCTTATTTTCCTCATAATAGCCTTACTCCTCTTATTAACTCTAATTGATGGATATTTCTATTTATCTTTATATTTATTCTAATAAATCAATTCTCCATAAAACTCTATTATTTCCCTTATTTTTCTATAACATTTTATTTTCCAACTAAATCTCACTATTTTATTTTATTCTACTTAATTAATTAATTCAAATCAAAATACTATCTATTCTAATAATTAATTAAAATTCTCATTAATTCAAAAAAAATAAGTCAAACTCTTACTCTCTCTATACCTCTACTTCAAAGACACTTACCACCACAATCACACAACAATTAATTTAAAAAATAAATTAATTAAATAAAAATATAAATAATTCAAATTAAATTAATTAATTGAATTCGGGGTGTTACATCTTCCGCTATGTAAGTGCTTTATTTATTTATTTTTTCACAATCTCTTTTCTATACATTTTTTTTACACTTACCTAGTTCTTTTTGGTACCTCCACCCCAAACTTAAAATTTTTTTCACAGGTTATTTTGTCAACACTTATCTGGGCAAGGTAGGGAACTGTTTAGGCTAATGGTTCACGTAACGTGGTTATAACAAACAAAAGGAAAAAGGCTCAAACTGGGTTAACAAAGGGTAACATACAAAGGGTGACTAGAACGACTCTGGGTTAACAAAAAGAAATGCCTCAGTGTGTATAGGTGTGTAGTGAAACTTAAATAGTCAGTATGCAAGCTCAGAGTGACAAAGACATACCTGAATCTTCTCATGTTACTAATGTGTTTGACTTTTTTGTTCCTCACCATGTTTGGTCTAGCTTGACAAGTTTCAAAGTGCTTCTAGCATGGTGCAGTTTTCTATTCGGCTCGGGTGCACAGTACTACAAAAATAGTCCGATGTCACAGAGTCGCGCCCAATCATTATACTCAGTAGTGTCCACATTTTGGGACTTCTTGGAAAGCCAATAGAGGTTGAATCTTCTCATCCATTGGTACATGTTCCATCACTCAAACAACAACAACCCAATAATCTATAACAAACACAACATAAATATACCAAGATCAAAGTAAAGATGAATAGAAAATACTGGAAATAACGAAAACAATTACAAATACTGGAAAACAATAAAACCCCCCACACTTGAACTAAACATTGACCCAAATGTTTTAGTACAAGCGAGAGAAAAGAACGTACAAGGCCTCACTGCGGAGGAGGAAATTGCAACATCAGTTGTTGCATCATGGCATGCATCTCGTCCATGACTGTCCCTTGGTGAGCTTGTTCTTCGCCCTGTCGGGTTTGCTCTGTCCGGAGGTACCCGATCTCATTGTGCACCCACGACCAGTTGTCTTCAGTTGTGGATGATGATCCAGCACCTGCATAGGTAGGCACCTCATGGGAAGGAACAAACTGCTCCTGCTCTAGGACATCCTTCTCCTCTTTCTCACCTACAAACATAGGCTCAATTTTTTACTCATCCTCATCTTGGACGATACTATCATAAATCCAATTATTTTGTTCAGCAATACTAACTCTGTCAGGGTCAGGGAGAGCAATAACAAACCTGTTTAAGCTCATCACAACATAATAAGTAGGAGTAATAGAAATCATACCTTATTGGACTAGCGCAGTCATATCCAATCTGTTCTTACCTACCACTAGTGTATCACCCAGTGTGACAGGGTAATAGCCGAAGTATTCCGCTATTTGAGTTATCATCCCTCCAACAGATATACCTCCTTGAGTCGTCCTTCCTACTCTTCCTAAATAATCTGCTTCAAAGGCATCTACACTCACCATTTTAGAATTAACCATAGCATAAAGGAAAAATAACTCTCTCTGAGTAGCAACCCTTGTGTTATCTGTAACGCCCCGATTTCGATTATTCCTTTTTCGTTGAGTCCTTTTTGGTTTAATTGGGCGAATATTATTTTGAGGTGGAATTTGCATGAAAATATGTTATGTTTACATATTATCCTATTTTAACCGAATTTGGGAGTTTTCTGAGAAAATAGTTTTGGAGGGTATTATAGACATTTTCCTATTTAATGTTAAGTGGTTAATTTATGAGATTTGATTAGTTAGTGGAGGGAAAGAAAATGAGAGGAAAGAAATGGAAAGATGAGATAAAAAGAGAAGAGAAAGAAAGTTAGTAACATTAGAAAGAAAAAGAAAAGAAAGAAAGGAAGAGAAGGGAAAGAGGGAAGAAAGAAGAGAAAAACCTAGAGGCTGGAAGAATCGATCAAAGCTTGCAAATAATCAGGTAAGGGTGTGAAGTATCATCATCTTATTAATGTTTAGGATTATGTATGGATTGTGTTAGTTGTTGGAATGTTTTCCTCATTTTTCCATTTAAGGCATAAATGAGTTAAATCGGTAGAACTGATGTTTATCGGTTAGAATCACGTTTAGATACCATAGATTAGTCAATATATGTTAGGCTAAGGCTACTGGGAACAAGTTGGGATTTATCGGGAGATTTCATCGGGTGTTTGGATTCTGAACAGTGGGAGAAAGTTCAGTTCGCAGACGCTCGCTAGCAGCTCGCTAGGCGAGCAGGTCGCGAGTGTTCACTAGCATCTCGATAGGCGAGTGCATAGCGAACGGTCCCAGACTTGGGACATTGGTGTTTTGGTCTCCTTCGCTGGCAGCGAATGGAGTAGCGAATGGCTCGCTGGGGGTTCGCTGTAGCGAACGAGGTAGCGAACGAAGTCTGTAGCTTCTGTTCTTACTCGGTAGCAGTTCGCTAGGCGAGAAGGTGGCGAACGTTCGCAAGCAGCTCGCTAGGCGAGCGTGTAACGAACGTAGCAGAATGAGTCTTCTCTGCTGTTGAGTGCAGTTGTGACTTGGGGTTCCGATTGCGATCGACCCTTCCTTGATTTAGAAGATGGTGTGATGGCTCGTGATGTATTGTGGGTAGCCGATAGGTGTGAATCCTAGGTTATGAATTGTAGCCGTTTGGGCAATTTCGTGCATCGTTTAATTCGATTAAAAATGCATAACGATTTGGCATGAATGTTGAGCGTGTCGTGTAGTATACACTGCGGTGTATGATATTAGTATATATTTGATCCCGTGTAGGATCTGCAGAACCTCGCTTGATGCGATGGTTATAATTGATCCCGTGTAGGATCTGCAGAACCTCGTGTGCCCATGTGGGGTGTGAGCGATGGTTATATTTGATCCCGTGTAGGATCTGCAGAACCTCGCTTGATGCGATGGTTATATTTGATCCCGTGTAGGATCTGCAGAACCTCGCTTGATGCGATGGTTATAATTGATCCCTTGTAGGATCTGCAGAACCTCGTTTGATGCGATGGTTATATTTGATCCCGTGTAGGATCTGCAGAACCTCGCTTGATGCGATGGTTATAATTGATCCCGTGTAGGATCTGCAGAACCTCGTGTGCCTATGTGGGGTGTGAGCGATGGTTATATTTGATCCTGTGTAGGATCTGCAGAACCTCGCTTGATGCGATGGTTATATTTGATCTCGTGTAGGATCTGCAGAACCTCGCTTGATACGATGGTTATATTTGATCTCGTGTAGGATCTGCAGAACCTCGCTTGATGCGATGGTTATAATTGATCCCGTGTAGGATCTGCAGAACCTCGTGTGCCCATGTGGGGTGTGAGCGATGGTTATATTTGATCCCGTGTAGGATCTGCAGAACCTCGCTTGATGCGATGGTTATATTCGGTTCCTAGGAGAATCTGACAGACGAATGAGTCGATACCGTATGTTTCGGGGTGTGTGTGCGCGCACGTGTTGCGTGATTGTAATTGTGATTGAACGATGGGACAGTAAGTCCGGATAATATGTATGTGAAATGATTTATATAGATTCTTCCTTTTATTTCATGTACTATTATACCATTATTATTTGATCGTGATTCTCACCCCTTTGTTGTTGTTGTTGTGGTCTGTGCTTCCTCGGAAGTATAGATAATCCAGGTACATAGATAGCTTGGATAGCGGTGTACAGGTCGAGTCTTAGGGTGCTCTGATACGTAA
The DNA here is from genome assembly GCA_963859935.3 of Lathyrus sativus. Taxonomy (NCBI): domain Eukaryota; kingdom Viridiplantae; phylum Streptophyta; class Magnoliopsida; order Fabales; family Fabaceae; genus Lathyrus; species Lathyrus sativus. The sequence goes on along the minus strand of OZ012735.1, from coordinate 232,431,677 downwards.
CACGGGATATGGGTGTTTTAATTGTTTTGCGTCAAACTTGTTGTAATCCTGTGACGTATCACATTTTGGTGAATTATAATAATAGAGATTTTATGAAATATGGCAGATGGCCAAGAATGTTGAAATGACAATTTCCGCTGTATTAATTTGAAAATAATCAATAAAGTATTTTGATAACTTATTGGTGATGTGATATCCCACTGTAAATGATGAAAACTCTGATGTTTAATTATAATGTTTATATTTTATTTGTTTTGGGAAGTGGGGTGTTACAAGTGGTATCAGAGCAGGTCGGTCCATCCGGCCAAGTTGTCTAATGTTGGGTGTCCCCTTGTACGCGACATGTGTGTGAAAACACTGTCGGTGCGCGTTTGGTATTTAACCTTTGTCTGCAAGGAGTGAGAATGATTAAAGTGAGGGAGAAACTTGTGCTTCTCCAGGATGCTACAAGTGAGGAGTTGGCGGTTTTCCGAATAATTGTGACTGTTTGGAAGTCATCCTGACAAGATAGCGATACACAACCAGAGCGCGGAGTGGAGTTGTGGTTGACTTAGTTACGAGAATTTATCTTATATTGAGAGCTCCCTGTTATGTATCTTTTTGGATAATCAAGATAATTAAATTATTTGAGCAGTTTGAGACGGGTGCTTGAGATGTGTGCTACGACGACAAATTATGAGGTCGCGTATGTAAAGGATGGATAGTGACATTCGGTGGATGATAAAGAAAATATTAACGTGGAGTGCAAATTGGTGTAACAAGGCCTTTAAGTATTCCAAGAGTCGAGGATGTGTTGTATGGTCTTCTAAGTGTGAAATTGTTGCAGTACGTCAAATTCCATGATCACAGCTTTTTACGGAATCGAAATCGGACACTCGGAAGTCAGGTAACGGTCGAAATTAAGATTTTGGACTGTCATGTTCGCCAGGTCTTCGCCTAGCGAGCATGCTAGCGAACGACTCCACACTCGCTACTATGTCCGCCTAGCGAGGAGGTCCTGGGCAGAGAAAGTTGTTTTAGTATTTTTGTCGTAACGGGAGGACCGTAACTCGGAATGACGCACGAGCGTTGGAAAGCTAGTCCAATGATCTAGGTGATGGTGAAGTATTTGCATGGAATTAAGTTAATTATTGATGGACTATTTTTGGATTTAGTAGTGGATGCAGAGTGTGTGGTGCGTGTTTTGCCACAGTTTGCAAAACCGAGTAACCATTTGGCATGAGGATTCTCCATACTTGATTGATTGAAGCAATGATTGTGTTCACCGATGATATTTTGGTATATTCAAAGAAGAGAATAGAGGATCATATTGAGCATAAGGAACTTGAGTTATCAGTACGGGAGAAGAAGCAGTTTTATGCTGCGGTGAGGAGAGTTTCAAAGGGTTTCTGGAGAGCTGTCAACAACTCGTGTATGGGTTGTGCCGGGCTCGACAGAATTAATTGTTGTGTTGTGAGAAGCTCTATTGATATGATTGGAAGATGTGTTCAGTGCAACATTAGTAAGTTGTAGTCATGCCTTACGACAACTTGGAGTGCATAAGAGTAATTGTCTGACAAGTAATTTGGAGTTGGTTACTGTTGTGGTTGTTCCCGAGTTGGGGGATTCAATTGGTTAGTTTGAGCTTTAGGATGATGGTGACCGCCAGAGCTTGAGGTATCTGCTTAATTTGGAAGCGTAGTATGTGAGACAGAGAAAGTAATTGGGAACTCTAGAAGGATTATGGTTTTAGACTGAGATTATCATCCGGGAAAGGATAATGTGGTGGCTTATGCTGTAATTTGAAGATCCTTGCATATGATGAAAAGGATAATAGAGAGAGTTGGAACTGGCTAAGCAATTTTGCGATATGAGTTGGTTATGAGGAGACTTCTTGTGGGGCTTAACTTTGTGTATTGGACATTACTAAGTGACATTCCTGATGAGGTATAAGTGTTATGACTATGCTTCGTCCCTAGTGGGATGATCACCAGGGTAGAATGACCGAGATGTCGTTCCTGGTGAGGTACAAGCGGTGTACCCACAATCTCCCATGGAGATTGATGAGGATTGACGGGTTTATATGAGTCACGTGGCATAACTATGATTGCGGTATAGAAGTATGCATGTGGGTGATCATGTGTAACTTGGGAAATGGAGAGGAAGTGTGAAAGTCGTGTCCGGTATGATTTGAACCAGGAGATATTTTCGAGGATGAAAATTCCTAAGTGGGGGAGAATTGTAACGCCCCGATTTCGATTATTCCTTTTTCGTTGAGTCCTTTTTGGTTTAATTGGGCGAATATTATTTTGAGGTGGAATTTGCATGAAAATATGTTATGTTTACATATTATCCTATTTTAACCGAATTTGGGAGTTTTCTGAGAAAATAGTTTTGGAGGGTATTATAGACATTTTCCTATTTAATGTTAAGTGGTTAATTTATGAGATTTGATTAGTTAATGGAGGGAAAGAAAATGAGAGGAAAGAAATGGAAAGATGAGATAAAAAGAGAAGAGAAAGAAAGTTAGTAACATTAGAAAGAAAAAGAAAAGAAAGAAAGGAAGAGAAGGGAAAGAGGGAAGAAAGAAGAGAAAAACCTAGAGGCTGGAAGAATCGATCAAAGCTTGCAAATAATCAGGTAAGGGTGTGAAGTATCATCATCTTATTAATGTTTAGGATTATGTATGGATTGTGTTAGTTGTTGGAATGTTTTCCTCATTTTTCCATTTAGGGCATAAATGAGTTAAATCGGTAGAACTGATGTTTATCGGTTAGAATCATGTTTAGATACCGTAGATTAGTCAATATATGTTAGGCTAAGGCTAGTGGGAACAAGTTGGGATTTATCGGGAGATTTCATCGGGTGTTTGGATTCTGAACAGTGGGAGAAAGTTCAGTTCGCAGACGCTCGCTAGCAGCTCGCTAGGCGAGCAGGTCGCGAGTGTTCGCTAGCATCTCGATAGGCGAGTGCATAGCGAACGGTCCCAGACTTGGGACAATGGTGTTTTGGTCTCCTTCGCTGGCAGCGAATGGAGTAGCGAATGGCTCGCTGGGGGTTCGCTGTAGCGAACGAGGTAGCGAACGAAGTCTGTAGCTTCTGTTCTTACTCACTAGCAGTTCGCTAGGCGAGAAGGTGGCGAACGTTCGCTAGCAGCTCGCTAGGCGAGCGTGTAGCGAACGTAGCAGAATGAGTCTTCTCTGCTGTTGGATGCAGTTGTGACTTGGGGTTCCGATTGCGATCGACCCTTCCTTGATTTAGAAGATGGTGTGATGGCTCGTGATGTATTGTGGGTAGCCGATAGGTGTGAATCCTAGGTTATGAATTGTAGCCGTTTGGGCAATTTCGTGCATCGTTTAATTCGATTAAAAATGCATAACGATTTGGCATGAATGTTGAGCGTGTCGTGTAGTATACACTGCGGTGTATGATATTAGTATATATTTGATCCCGTGTAGGATCTGCAGAACCTCGCTTGATGCGATGGTTATAATTGATCCCGTGTAGGATCTGCAGAACCTCGTGTGCCCATGTGGGGTGTGAGCGATGGTTATATTTGATCCCGTGTAGGATCTGCAGAACCTCACTTGATGCGATGGTTATATTTGATCCCGTGTAGGATCTGCAGAACCTCGCTTGATGCGATGATTATAATTGATCCCGTGTAGGATCTGCAGAACCTCGCTTGATGCGATGGTTATATTTGATCCCGTGTAGGATCTGCAGAACCTCGCTTGATGCGATGGTTATAATTGATCCCGTGTAGGATCTGCAGAACCTCGTGTGCCCATGTGGGGTGTGAGCGATGGTTATATTTGATCCTGTGTAAGATCTGTAGAACCTCGCTTGATGCGATGGTTATATTTGATCCCGTGTAGGATCTGCAGAACCTCGC